>WOGQ01001488.1:0-14375 GCA_015342025.1 Leptinotarsa tumamoca | reverse complement strand
CGCCAGACGCACCTATGGAAAAACATGGGGCTAAAACCAGACATGGTTTAACCACCATCATGTATAGCCATATCATTGGCTATACATCATGGTGGTTAAACCCATGATGAAGAGATGAAGCAGGCGATCCGAAACTGGCTTGATCATTTAAAGTTCATTTCATTATAATATAATAATAATATTATGTTTATTTTCCCATACACTGATGTAAATTACATGGAGTGCTATCGAAAATAAACCAGATAATCATAGAAGCCATATAAATCTATAGCTTGTTCGTGATAAGAATATGTTGTGAATTAGGTATATAATTACTTTTACATACGTGATCAGTCGATTAATAGATAAATGATAAATAAACATAATAACAGAAACGATAGTTACAGACAGAATACATAGTTATTTTCATCTAGTTAAATAATTGCTCAGGTCAAATTGCTGTTTAGAATAGTTTGATTAATGAAGTCAGAAAAGAAAGTTCTCTCGCTATTCAGAATAAATTTCTTTACTTCTCTTTCAAACATAGAAGAAGTAGTGAAGTGTGAAGATATTTCTCCTGATAATCTTTGGTATAAGCGTGGTCCCAGATATGTTGCATTTCTTTGTCCTATAGTTGTGTCACATCGTGGTGCATTTAAAGAGTAAGATTTAATATAACAATCATTGCGTTCTGTATTGTTTTTAGATTTCAGAATCTTATCACTTTGACAGTTTCTTTCCTTTTGAGGTTATTCCGGTATGTTTTCAGAGTGTTGACGACATCGACTGCTATGATCGTTAGCTTCACCGTGTTCTGGGTAGGTAATGTTGATAACTCTTCCCGAGCCACCATGGATATTCGTAATCGCTTCAGTCATGTTATGTAGCATAATCAACCCAACTTCAAATAATTTCCGTATTTATATAGATAGTTTGAGATTCGGACTAGGAAAAGTAAAATTTCAGACTCATTGTGACTCAATAGTCATAGAGAACCCGGATATCTTCATTAACAAGACCCTTATAATAAATATACATAACAGCTAACTCATAAGAAATGCATGAACTCCAAATTCAGTTCTTGCCTGATATAGCCTTCTGTTCACGTTTTAGAAAAAATACATTTTAAAAAATCAGTTGAAATTTGTTCTAAACCAAATCCTTTTCCCAGACAGGAAATAAACAGCGAAAAGTTAACATTAGAGTGAGAGTATCTATAACGATCAAAAAAATAGTGAGATCCAAAGACACTGAAATAATGGATGATTTTAACCAAAAAACTAGAATATAACATCAAATCTTATGATGATATATATATTTTATTATTGAGAATTTACCACTTAACTAACTCAACCTAACGTTTATGAATTTTTTTTTTGAAAATACACAAAAATAGACAGGTAGTAGAATAGTTTTGTTGAATTTCCAGAATTTGGTATATTTCAGTAAATGATCAGGTAGTAATACTTTTGCTTACTGTCTTATGAATTCAGGTATTGAACTTAGGTAATTTGGATTTCTATATATTGATCAGCCCTCAATAATTAAACACAATAGTGTTGAGTGTGCAGTCAAAGAGACTTGAGTTTATTTGGATACTCTGTGGTTACTGTTTCATTTGTGTTGTGTTCCAAACTCTGATATCCATTCATTCAACATGTCAACTTCACAAAACAAAGAGAATCATGCCCAGCGAAATGATGAAAAGTTGACAACTCTGGGGATGACACCTGCAATATCAGTTGCTGGTCCTGAACCATCAGATTTGATAAAGACGAAAGAACTAGAAGAATCATTGAAACTATTCGATGTGTTCGAATCTGAACAGGAACTTAATCAGCGCATTTATATTTTAGGAAAACTATATAACCTAGTCAAGCAATGGACCAAAGAAGTTTCCATGAAACGTAATATGTCTGAAAGTGTGGCAGAACAATTGGGGGGAAAACTTTATACATTTGGTAGTTACAGACTTGGTGTGAGTAGTTTTACATTTATTTATCTGCAATGGATTGTATATTTTGTCGCCTGGTAGCTTTGATCCACTTGAAATTATGATTATGAATTTTTTCTTCGAATAACATTACAAAATTACACCGACAGTGAACATGAATGTGAAGAATGGAATAAGCACATAAATTAATGGCAGTGAGTGGAACATGTATTGGAATTATTTTGTTTGGCCAAGTCATACCATTACATAAATACCATTTTTCATGAGTCAATTGACTATAACTGGCCGGTACTTGATGAACACCCAAATTTAAAGACTAATTAATACAGTTTGTTGTATGATTGTCACTATAAATGGTTTTGCAAAAACCGCAACATTAGGCATTCAAATTCAGAGTGTTGAAGTAGATTTCATTCATTTTTTATTATGCGAATATATCCTGAATTGGTATGCCAATCAGTGATAAGGGGTTCGTCAGTTCTACGAATAACTCTTGTATAGAGAAAAGGAAGGGTGTTAGTATTTTCTATTTCGGTAGTGAACTGTAATTTTTGATCATATCTGTTAACAACATTGAGGACACTTTAGGAGGTGTATTTTCGGATAGATCGTCCATTACGATTTAATAGGAGAATAGTGGCTAATAGGAGAATAGAGCTGGTTTACCAACATCTGTGGATTTCTATTCTTTTCACATAAACTCTGTAAAAGTCAATTCAATACTCTGTTTGAGAAATATTGGAAAATTAGTAAACCCTTCCCTCTAACAAAAAATCTCAAACTGGGCATATTGCTCGAGAATTCTTATCGCAGAAAACTTCTCGGTAAATTAATTTTTAATACTTGCAGAAATTTATGTAATGATAATTCACCTATCAATTTTTCTCATAAATCTGTACCTAATCTAGGAAATTTATCTTTGAATATCATAAAACTTTTACATAATGATCGAAATTTGTCAGAAGCATATTGTTTTGACCTACCTACGCAGAACATACTGTTCAGGTAGTTGGGAAGTATGAATATTTATTTATTTATACATCAAAGAAGAATTTTTGTGATTATGTAACTTTTTAATTATCACAGAAAAGTATATTTCGATAGTTTGCCAGTTATTTTGTTAATGCACTGATCTGATTGTGATATGAATAACATCTCAAGCACTAGCCTCTACTTCTTTCTTTTGATGACATTGATTTATCCAACCCAAACAAATATGGAAATGTAGATACTCGTTGACAGGTTATTACATAGTAGGTAAATTATAAACTTCAACCTGAAATTTTATAATGGAGTCATATTTACGAATGTGTTCATGTAATGTTTTCAGGTTCACGGTAAAGGTGCAGATATCGATGCACTCTGTGTTGCTCCTAGACACATTAGCAGAGTTGAATTCTTTTCGTCTTTTTATGAACTTCTCAAGGCACAACCCGAAGTATCAGACCTCAGGGTAAGTAAATTGCACTAATCGGATGAACTGATACCATTTGTTTTGATTACTTCTTTCATTTTTTCAGGCAGTTGAAGAAGCTTACGTACCCGTGATCAAAATGAATTTTGAAGGGATTGAGATTGATATGTTATTCGCAAGACTATCCCTGAAAGAAATTCCAGATTCAATAGATTTACGTGATGATATGGTACTGAAAAATTTAGATGAAAGGTGTGTACGGAGTTTGAATGGTTATCGAGTGGTCGATGAGATTTTGAGACTAGTTCCAAACATAGAAAACTTCAGGCTTGCTTCAAGAGCTATTAAGCTATGGGCGAAAAGTAAGTATTTTCCTAGTTATTACGTAACCAGAGATTGTTTGCTGATTTTTCACTGCCCTTTTTATTCGTTCAATTCTACAATACATACAAATATTTTACTTTCTGCTATTGGATGAAGACACATTATGTTCTTAAAAGTTGTTATACATTTTCTGAACGGTTAACATTCGAGTCTACGTCATTCTGTCGTTTGTTTTGAGGAGTTCTCAACCGGGTTTCAAAGAATAACAAGAATTACAAAGAACAACAATAACAGCATTTAAACATTTGACAGGCCAATTGGCAATTGCTCCGCTGCTTCATTTCAAAGGTTCAGACGATTGAGATGGAAAGCAGTGTTGCAACTGAAACAGAAAAAGTCATTCCAAAATGGGGGTTGTAGCAGACAATGCATATGTTTCAAAACTCAGTCAAAGTAAATAACAGTGAACAATCCTGAAACAATCGAAACCTATTTCTGCCTTTATATTAATTCAATATATTTTCTGTAGTATAATTTTAATGCTTATTTTTCGTTTTCAGGACACGGCATTTACAGTAGCGTTCTATGATTTTTGGGTGGTGTTTTCTGGGCTTTGCTGGTAGCAAGAACTTGTCAGTTATATCCAAATGCGGCACCTTCCACATTGATCCGTGAATTTTTCTTAATTTACTCAAAGTGGAAGTGGCCGCGGCCTATTTTGTTGAAAGACCTATCCAATCGTTATCTTGGATTTCCTGTGTGGGATCCTAGGATATATATACTTTTTGTAACTGGTGAACAGAACGTGTTTGCGTCATACTCGTCAGTAAGACTTATTGGTCAACTGATTAATGTAATCATCTTCCTCTTGAAGATGATCGAAACACGTGTCGAGGTGTTGAAATAACTGTTTGGTGTTGGAAAAATTCTCCAGTAATATTCAGCTTTGGGTGTCCTATTCATTGGATAACAAACCTTCTGATTAATAAGTAGCAGTTAACATTCAACTACCAGTGAGTTTTTCGGAAAGTCATTATACTCATAAGGTCGTTAATAGTTCCTTTTGTAATTCAGAAATTTCATGTTTCAACAGGTGAACATTCA
This sequence comes from Leptinotarsa tumamoca, assembly GCA_015342025.1. NCBI lineage: Eukaryota > Metazoa > Arthropoda > Insecta > Coleoptera > Chrysomelidae > Leptinotarsa > Leptinotarsa tumamoca. Next base: position 9,600 of record WOGQ01001488.1, on the reverse strand, counting down.
GGATCGTTATCATATGATGCCAATTATCACACCTGCTTATCCACAACAAAACTCAACATTCAATGTGACCATTTCCACAAGGGCAATAATGATTGAAGAGTTCAAACAAGGATTGTCTATTACTGATGATATCATGCTAGGAAAAAGCAAGTGGGACAAGTTATTTGAGCAGCCAGCATTTTTTACAAAATACAAGCATTTTATTGTACTACTTGTGAAGGCAGGTAATGCAAGAGATCATTTGGAGTGGTGCGGATTAGTTGAAAGCAAAGCTAGGATTCTTGTAGGTAAGAAACTATAATTTTGGAAGAAATTTGTGACATATTCGAATAATGTAGGAGCCGTTGAATGTCGGATGTTTTTAATTTTGAAACAACTAATTTATTCTGTTTAGTTTTGATTTTCCTGTTTGATATTGTGATGGTGTTCGTGAGATTATCTAGGAAAATGTTCTTGAAGTTGTCCGTCCAGTTTGACCAACATACCATTTGTGACAGCTTCCACAGTTCAATTTGTACATGCTTTCCAACTGTATTTCCATTTGAAAAGGAAACTTTAATTTATTCGGTACTGAGTAGCATTCCAAGTTTAACAGTTTTCTATACATGTAATTTTGTGATATGTGAGTTTCACCTCTGTATTTTTGAAAGAAGAACTTCTTTCTTTAATTATTTTTCTGTTGAGGGCTTCAGAAAAATTATTTTTTACTAAATTAATTGGAGTCAGAATTGGGTTTGTTTATTGGATTTGTTTTTGTTTATAGCCTTGTCTCTTTTTTCTTTCATTTCTTTCCCGATCATAAGTGATGTACCAATTTTATGTTCAACATCAATTATCATATGGTAAATTGGATTTATCAACCATACTCAATAACAACATTATTGTAGACGAATTAATGAATTTTAATAAAAACAAAATTTGAACATCAAAGGCACTAAAAGGAAGTCATACCTTTTTTGTTTTGAGAAACTTCTCATATTTACAGTTACGTGATTTTATCCAGATTATACAATGAAATATTTATTTTTAATCTAAAATTGAATGACTATAACGAATACAATCATGAATTGAGAGGAAATTTTTGTATGTATTCAGTATTTTTCTAATGTTTATGATAATTTCGTATATTTTTAGGATATCTAGAAAGAAATCAATACATAAACCTTGCACACATCAATCCTGAAAGGTTCTCAATGCTGGAGTCCCAAAGCGAACCTAACACAATATGTTCTATGTGGTTTATTGGACTGGAATTTGCTAGGACAGACTCCAGTATCGACCTGAGAAGAGAATTTAAATCATTTACGGATCGTGTCATGAAGCATGCAATAAATATTCAGGCTATGAAAGATGGAATGACTTTGGATGCAAGGCATGTTAAGAGGAAACAGTTGTCACAGTATTTGGCGCCAGGACTCATCAAACGAGAAAGGAAATCTGGAATCATCAAGAACGATACTAACCCTGAAAGTAGAAAGAGAAAGTCTGAAGATGTTTCGGGAGGAGATATACCTAACAAAAAGGTTAGGCTTTCCGAAAAAATTACTCCAGTTCATAGTGGCTGACGAGGATTTCGTAATGAATGACCTGGAAAGAGAATGTCTTGGAATTTTGGAATTGTTCCCAGTCTACAATTCGACTCAAAGGAAGATATCGTTGGCAGTCTTCTTCATTAATTTTTATGTGATTGTCATGAGTGATTTTAGTGGCTTGTCCACTACTAGGGTTACACTTGCTCCTGAAGAAAGGGAAAATAATGGGTTTTTACGTTAGACAACGACGTGTGTTGGAGTAGTTGACAACTGACTCTAGTTTTCATTTTAAGTCGCAGGTGTATGCAAATATGCCACAAACCGCTGCGGTCCTCAAAAAAGCCGTGGCGGACATTTGAGCTATATTCCACATCTATTCAATTTGGTAAACTTCTTCCAGGTCTTCAAAATTGTAATGGTATTATGTTGCCACATTTTCTTTATTTATACATTGTATTCACTCATTTTAAATGAAATAAATGGAAAATGAGAAGTGTATTATTCATTATTTTTTCTTATTAGTTAGTGGGCTATGCTTGAAGACTAGCAGTAAACAAGTCTAAAGTAATGAACTTTAAACACGCCAGTCTCGGATACACCTACACAGTAGGTTGGATGGCCTGAAGCCACAGAAAATTTCCTGCATATGCAATTGGCAATACAACTAAAAGAGTCGACATTCAATTTTGGGACGGCAACACTTGTATAGACCGGTTTCGGGCTCATTAGCCAGTCGTCAGTGCAAGATAGTGACCATCATCGACCTAAAGTTATGATATTCCATAATTGAAAATCGGAATACTTTCAAAAGTATTTCATTCCTCTTCTTAAGTTGGAGCGAACAGCAAAATGTCACTCCATCTAGTGGACGAGGTACTAACCGACTTCATATCCGAAATTTGACCGATTCCTCTTAATAAGGAAGAAAAACTTTCCTATTAGTGAGCTATGCTTGAATACAGGCAAAAAACAAATCTAATAAAGAAATGACCTTTAAACGTTCAAGCCAGTCTCGGATATACCTACACATTAGGTTGAATGGACTGACGCCTATCAGAAAACAACTTCTCCCCTCGCTAAAACCACGAAGGGCGTTGGATTATATCCAAGTTTATTCTGATAGGCGTCAGTCCATTCAACCTACTGTGTAGGTATATCCGAGACTGGCTTGAACGTTTAAAGTTCATTTCTTTAGATTTATTCATTTATTGACCACAAAATATAACTATTCAAACAAATAAATGATAACAGTGAAACACATACCAGTGATTAGAACTGATCAGAGATATTGGGTAATTAAAGCTTGTCTACTATGTACACCTCCTTTGACCGCATTGTTTGACTGCTCGCGAGGTGGGAAGAGCTATCGTCGGGAGGAACAGAGGTTTGAGATTCACAGCCCCGTGAAATTACAGTAGCGAAGTCTCCAGGGCACTCAACTAACCGGCATCCATCTCTCGACCAATGTTTTACCGGACCCTCATTAGAACGCCGGACAAAGTGAAATTATGTAGGATGAAAATATGTGTGAAGCTACGGGATTTTGAATTTAGTTGGTTCACTTTTGCGATCTTGGTGTACACTTTCTGAGGGTGCATTTTGTAACAGAATTGTGGTGGATGCTGATGGGTTATGCGTGTGGATGAAATGTATTCAGTCAGTGACAAATTTTGAAGGGAAAGGAAAGGTAGAGATCTGGTATATCTATGGAATGTGCCTGATTCAGACCTCCAAACATATCAAAATCCCCGAAAAACATGGGGAGCCTACACGATGGACCTGGAAACCTGTTTAGACCGCATGAATTTTGACATCAGAGATTCCATAGACCTAGAGTTGGCAGCAGATCGATTACAAGGAGCTATCATCTCTACGTACAACGAACATTGTCCCATAGTTAACCAGAGATCAAACAGGAATGTGCCCTGGTGCAATGAAGATCTGGCGAGGATGAGACAAAAAACTAGAAAAGCCTTCAAATGTGCAAGGAAATCAGGTTCATGGAAACAATACATAAGGTCCCTAACTGAGTATAACAAAGTCCTGAGAAAATCCAAGAGATACGTGGAGGAGGCAATGTGAGGAGGTCGAACAGACCCAAGCATGTGCTATGCTCTACAGAATACTCTCGAAGGCCCTGAATATTATAATAAGATGGACCAAAGAAGAAGGGCTTAACACAAGCCCATCCAAATCGACCATAGTAGAAAGAAAGAAATACAAGTGTCGTGGGAGGTTGAATATCTGGGAGTAAGTAGATTCCAAACTGAGGTAGCACTGATACTCGCCAGACGCACCTATGGAAAAAATGGGGGCTAAAACCAGACATGGTATATTGGCTATACATGATGGTGGTTGAACCCATGATAACATACGCATCTCTGGTCTGGTGACCAAATATGAAGCAGGCGACCGCTATCAACAAACTAGGCAAGGTGCAAAGACTTGCATGTTTGGGAATGACGGGTGATGTCAAAACTGGCCAGGGAATGCCATGAAGAATTAAATGAACTTGCAAACAGGCAGATAAACTTTATCTTTTACACTGAGTAATTTGGACGCAACGCAGTTAGCCATTTCACGTCGCGTCCACTGTAAGATGACGGGAGCCAATGCACGGGGTAGAGGGGCGGTCTAAGAAATGAAGCGCCATAGCCGAGAACGCGACCCGAACGCGGGCAGATGCGTGAGGGCAGATGTCGTTGACGGCTGTGTTAGTTTTGCGAATGTCTTTAAAGGTAACATAATTTGACTCTCGAAGCTATTCTTTACTTAGTGCAGTTGACATATTCTACGCGGGCGACAACTTATCCTGTATAAAGGAAAGTTTTCACCTGAATTGGAATTGATTTTTCTAAATGGAGTAGCAAACATATCATGGTCTCGCACGTCTCAGCAAGGTGTATTCGATGAAATTTTTATTATCAACTTTGGACACTCGACATGGTTATTGAATCTTTGTACAACATTAATATATCCGACATTTTTCTCCTGTAAGAGATAAATGAAACATTTTTTGAAAACTCGACGGAGGTTTCCATTGATTATAGAAATATCTGTTTCACGAGTTAATTGTTTGACGAATTTATTTTGAACACTTTCAATTCTCTGTTGGTAAAACGTATAGTGCAGACTTGATTTCTAGTAGAAGCATAGACCTTCATAGGCCACTTTTTTCGGAATACTTAGCTCGACTGACAGCCGCGAAAAGAGCAAATCCTCGATATTTTGCATCGCGTTGGAGATACTGAAATAAGCTATTTGAAAAAATTGCTCAGAAATAGATTTTGACTCTACATACCGAATCTCAACGCAAAATTCTAATTTTATATATAAGAAGTTATGAAAATGATAAATTCGTTATCATGTAGGGATGAGAATGAAACACCTAATATTCGTTATGAATATATTTATTTCATGATTTAGACCATTTCACCATTTCTGTATTCTGTATTCGGAACCATTAATTAAAAATCGGACTTGAATATGAAAATGAAGAAAATAGGAATGAATCTTTCTATGTTTTTCACCACTTTTATTTGTAACTAACCTTACTGCAGTTTCGTCCTATAAGGACATTTTCAAACAATCAATAATCAAGAAATGGGTAACTCTGACATATTTTGGTAAAAAAGAACAGAGATAATTGCGGCTTTCTTCAGAAAAACAATGTGGAAGTGGCATTCAGACCACATGCCAGGTTATCTGATTTCCTTTTCAATGCCAAAGGTATGGTGGACAAGTTGGAGAAATCTGGAGTTTATAAGTAAAAGTGTCCGGAGTGTAATGCTGTTTATGTGGGGCAATGTGGTCGAAATTTTCAAAAATGGTATGCTGAACATGAAAGGTCCTTCAGACTAGGAAAAAATGATTCGACGTTTTCAAACCATTCCTTGGCATGCGACCACAAGTTCCCCAATCTAAACGATACGGAAATTTTGCACTATGCAAGGAAGGGTTGCAAACTCAATTATTTGGAATCCTTGGTAATTCACAAGCATAAACATTGCGGGTGCAACTTGTTAAATGATCAAAGCGATTTAGTTTACTCACCGGTTTTCAAATTAGCGTATCCACACTGTCCAAGTAACTAAAATTAAGGGACTCAATTAAGCTAAGTACCTCTATTATTACCTACAGTGGTGTTATATAAAGGCTAATGTATTCAATCATTGTTAGTTTTATGTTTGAGTTTGAAAATGTCCTTATAGGATGAAACTGCAATAACGTTAGTTACAAATAAAAGTTGTAAAAAACAGAATATTTCAATTTTCTTTTCTTCATCATAATTTCCTACCACGTAGTACCGGCTACATCCATCAATTTATTAAATATGGAAATTAAAAAAAAAAAATTTTGAATTATAATGCGATATGTGGGGTCAAAATGGATTTTTGAACAAGTTTTTCAAATAATCGCAGTAGGTTGGGTTTGAGGCTGTCATACAGGTTAATTATTGCGGAAAGTGCAGCCGATGAAAATGACTAAAATACAGGGGTGTCTTTATATTAAGTGTATCACACTGTATATAAGAGAAATAGAGATTCAGCAAAGTTTTTGCGTTGCTGAAATGTCTTTTTTTTCTGATAATGGATCCTAGTTAACGATTACATAGGGGTGTATTAACGAATTTCTCTATGTGAGATTAAAAAATAATTTTAGAATCCATTATTACTACTAAATCGCGTACTTAATTCTGTTTCAATTGTATGATTTACTATTTGGTATTGAAAATCAATGGGACTTCTATTTCTAATGAAAGTTATTTTGAGGCAGTTATATTGCCACAGATTTCTGCAAATGCATGAAGGTCATTTCGCAATCTCTCACAGTCCTGGATTTCTTTGATAATTCTATAAATCTTGAGGTTATGGTAAAAAGTTGGAATGTTCAAATACTCCATCAATAATGGTCCCAAGAGACTCCCCTGTGGTACACCTGGTACACCACAAAAGGTTCTGACTGGTAACCGTCACCTTACACAATTTGTTATATTGAAGAAATCATTTTAAAAATGCTATAAAATCAATTTTTTTGATTATTTATTAAACGGTTCACATATGATGTGGCTGTCAGCCGAAAGACGAGTATATATTACCATCATCTGTGAGATGACAAAAATGCGTTTTTCTGCATTTGACAACATTTTGTTCCCATAATAATAATAGAAGCTGAAAAAAAGTATTGAAGGTCAAAGTTATATGAAATAAATATCCTTTGATGAAAGTACACACCGGAAATCAACATTTCAAGTTCAAATTATCTAAAAGATCAATTTGTTCAGGCGAGTCTCAAATTAACTACACTGTAGACCTTTCAGAAAACAACCACTTCTTTGGCTAATACCACCAAGGGCGTTGCGTTATACTTGACAGGTGTCAGTGCAGGATTCTTCACTGATTCTTCACTGCATATGATGTTGGCAATACAACGGCCGGAATCGATATTCAATTATTGGAACACAATTGTAGACCGGTTTTCGGATATTTGGCCACTCGTCAGTGCAAGGTAGTTTCAGTCGAAACGTCTGGAGATTATAACCGAAGAAGATCACGACAAAACTCGGAAACCAACTAGAATATTGACGACAGCCGTGAAAGCCCATATTTCTATAACTGACACAATGTTTGTAAACCTCTGGAACAAGTGCTAGATGAATTCAAAAAAACAGATTGAAAAATGACATCTATTTCAAATTACCAATAAGTCATTCTGTAACTACTTTCGAGAAACTTGATAATTATTTATTGTTAATTTATTTCAATGTTTGTACAAAAAAGTATGAACATGACTGTGATTGTATACAAAACAGCAACAGAATAAACTGGCTTTTAAGAGCACGTGACGTTTTTATGAATTAGAATTTGTAAGATTATCACTGTTATTAATTTTAGATTTATCGGAATGCAAATGTCACCATCATATTCAGAAGTATTATAAAATCATCGATACATATTGAATATGCATTACAGAATTATGTAGTGGATATATTAAAAGTTGAATAAATTTTACATTTGTTACAAGGACGATAAACATCTTTTCAAAGATTTAAACACCATTTGTTCAAAATAATGAAAGACGTGAACAAAATAACGAATTGTATGTTGAAAATATTGAATGATAAGTGGATACAAAAATTTCCAAACTTTGGGATCAGTCAGCCGTATATTGTTTAGAGAAACGACCATTGATATTTTCCGATTCCGGAGAGGGAGCCTGAAAATCAGCCACTAAGCCCAAGGAAGGCAGCAGGTGCGCGTGTTAATTAAAAAAATACTTTTTTCAAATGAAGAAATACATGAAAAGTGAGTTCGAATGTCAAGGAGTTTACGTACAGCGCCATCTGCCAGCGAATAGATCAAGCAATAATGCCAATAATTCTGTCAAATACAGATCCCGAGCATTCAAATGGGAATAAATATGAAATGAAAAGGAGAGTTACAAACAAACATACATACATACAGGTGAAGCTAATAAAACCGTGTTAAAAAACAAATCATAAACAGTTTGCAGCATTTTGATACATGTTATATATTCCATAATTCTAAGCTAGAAAAAAGCAGAAAAAAACAAAATGACCTGAAGTTGAAACATGAATATCACACATTCAAAAAACCCGTACTCGAAAAAGAGTTTTGCCGAAAATATCTCTTGAACTTCTATAATGTTTAAGGTGGTGAGTACCCTTTTGCCAAGTTAATTCACAGCTATTGTACAGCAGAGCTCATCAACTCTATTTTTCTTTAGTTGATTTGAGCCGAATTCGGAACCCCTGATCACCACTTCCAACCTTGAAACGACCTTTACCTGCATCGCACGATGTAGTCAAGGTGACTTTGAGGCAGTGTTCTGGTTTTGACCTTGGATGATCTTAATTCACGTTCCATATTTTCGACAAGATGAATTTGATCTTGAGTCAATTAGAGACATTAACGCGGCTATATTGAAGTTTCAAGTATTCGACCTTGAACGACCTTCAAATGCGTAAAAAAGAGGAGCCACTCACTTAGAGGAGTCGGTTTGTTATACCGTGTACTAATTATTTCTACAAATATTTCACTGTAATAGGTTCGGAAAAACTTCCTGCCGTAAAGTTAACATGCATCGCCATCAAATGCAGTCCTGCAGGCCGGACGATGATGCAGGTCTCCTAGCAAAACGATCCAGAGAGGATTTTGCCCCACCAAGTGCAGTTCAGGAATTCTGCATCTATTCTCCTCAAAACCTTGAAGCATACAACAAATCCTTGTACAAAATTTGAAGAAAGTTTGAAAGTCATCAATATCGCATTGAAATATAGAAATCGTTACCTACAGAAAAGAACCCGCATTCAGACTATCGATCATTTTTCAGTGAAGTGAAGCAGTAAATTGTGACTTTGATTGGCCGAGAATCTTGGAAGTCAAGATGGAGTTGTTCAAAGGCAGGAGTCGCATTTTCGGAGATATCCAGTGGCATAGAGTTCTTAATGAAAGTGATGTTTAAGTGGCCTTAGGTAAATTTTGTAGTTGGTGGAATGACGTGGTAGCAAGGTGTGTCCCTGAAATTAGTTTCGGTAAGAATAACAATTCGTATCCAATTTGGTTTACTAAAGAGATAAAGGAGCTGAGGAGTGGAAAAAAGAGATACAGGAAATTGAAAATGTTATCAGTTCATTATGAAAATAAATTCAAAAAGTTAAGGTGCAAATTGAAAAAAAAATAGAAAAGAGAGGATTTATTATAAAAAAATCGAAGATAGTAGATATACCGAAATGAATGAATTTTGCAGTTTTGTAAATAAAAAAATGTCAAATAATACAAATCTAGGAAGTTTTGTCTATAATAATGAGTTTGTGGACGAAGATAAAACTACCGACGTATTTGAAAAATTCTTTTCGTCAGTCTTTTGCTCCGAACCTGCAACTTATAACATGCATTTCAAAGATAAACATAATGGTATAGGAATTTGTAATGAATCATTCAACATAAAGACATAGAGATATTTGCGAGACTGACTTTAATGCAGCAATGGAAAAACTGAAACCCAAGAAGGCAGAAGGTACAGATGGTATTCCTCCTTATATTTT
>WOGQ01001487.1:0-14380 GCA_015342025.1 Leptinotarsa tumamoca | reverse complement strand
GATTCCTAACACGGGTTGGACGATAGGAAGTGAAAATCAATCGTCCGACCTTGCGGTTCGAACCACCGGTTCGCACAGCAGTGGATTGAGTGAGTGAAGCAAATCACCCAAGTCAACCTACCGACTGAAATGAAAAAACTCATCAGTACCCATGTGCCAACTGTTCTGACCAGTTCTTACTTGAAGTTCGAATTGGTTATTATCGTTCTGGAATAGTTCCGAATCTGTTCATTAAATACTAAAACACTTTGAGAACCAGAATGGTTCTAAATGATTCGAAAAAACAAATTCTAATAACTGCTCATTATCTAATCGTACCGATTTGGGGACCAAAACAAACCTTTTGTATTACGAAAATCACCCATAGTTATGTGTCAGAAGTTCGAATCAATCTTGTGAAATTGTCTCCTGTAGTGTGAAGGATATCTATTAATTCGTTCTGAGAGCGATTCTGTGATTCCTAACACATAATAAAATTGCGTTAGTGTATTTTATTGATTTTTTTTGCACTTTTTGTTCTGTATGAAGCATTTTTTGTAATTGGCTGTTTGAACCATTAGAAATAAAAATCTATCTATCTATCTATCTAATTTATTTATCGATTTATCTTGAACGAATTCACCTACGTAGATCCTAATTCTGTTGGCATATCGAGATAAAAAATAGCCACTGCTGCCTCTGTTATTTCTGGATAAGGTAACTTTCAAATACCTAGTGAAAGAATTTTAAATCGATGCAGTAATTTCACAGTTAGTCAAATATACTTGTAGCTGATCCGCCCCAGCTTCGAAAGGAAAGATAATTTAGTACTTCATTTGAACAAATATTACACAATTCCTCATACTGATATTTTTTATAGAAACCATTCTCACCGGTGGTTTTGCAGCTGGCCAATTAAAAACTTGGTTAGTTAACCAGAAAAATGTTACATAAGTTTAGTTTAAAAACAAAGCAAACAAAATGAATTGATTTTGGGAAGCTCCGACCTGCGATAGACCAACGCCAACGTTCAGATGTGAAACATTCTTTTCCTGGTCAATTTTAACTAAATCGAAGGTTTGGCCGTGGAACGTAACTGCAGTAATGATAAAACTTTAACACTGACAACCACAAAACCTGATTTTAGTGGGCTTGAAATACGTTCACGATGAAATTTCAACTCTAAATTGAACCCGTGCGAGTCACTAGACAAAAATATTTTTATTGATACGTTCAGTCTCCCACAACAATTGACGACTCGTACAGAGTTTTAATATTCGTTTTCCAAATGAGAAAATAATGAAATTGAAACCTGCGCTGTTTCATTAATTTATCAAAAAACTAAATGATCGAAAGCCATAATATGATATATAAAACCGTTATAGATAAGTCGGCCTAGTTTACAATAAAATTAGATAAATACTTCGAATACGCAAAAACGTAAACCAAAAATATATCGTGTTATTCCAACGCCTACCGTTAAATAACAACTCCTCCGTAAATACTGGAATCATAAACAGAATATAAAAATAAATGATTAGTACAATGAGACGTCACTAACAGTGCTGAAGATAACTGCATTCAGATTTATAATTAAATAAATATTTTAACGAATACAAGCTTTGCCTCAAACCGGTTGCTATGCTATGAACAACCCTCAGAAGTCTCCAGGACTTCTGTGTGCTGAGAGAAGCCGAGGATATTACCTTTCAAGGTGCGATCCCAAACACACATCCAAACATCACCCCACTCAACATTGCTTTGACCTGTAAATGGTTATTTTACGTGAAGCAGTTTCAACTTCGTACATGTTTGAAAGGCATTTCAAAAGTTACATCAGTTCCTCTTCAGAAAGTGAATTGAAAAATAAGAAGAAGGAACGAGAAGGCAGTCTATGTTTGGCAAATTTGTCGAATTAATCATATAGAAATAAACAATTCTCAAGTTTCTTTTTGAAAACATATTACAAATGATGTGATGAAAATTAATTATTTATTTGCTCGCTTTCGGTATTTATGAAGTTTGTTCATTCATTCATTCGTTCCAACGAGAAATGATACTTCCTCGGCTTGTATAAAAAATATGATTCATTTGTGAAGGAAATTTCCATTGAGAATAATATTATTGAGTTTCATAACAATAATCGACCTGAAAAATTATTTAACTAAACTTCCTAATATTGTTATCTCATTTAATTTCAAATTGTTTGAAAAATGAATGGCTGAAAGAAATTATAAAATTGAGTCTGTCCCCAGAACTCTGACGTATTCAAAAAAAACTTGAAATTCACTAAAAGATTTTTCAAAAACGCAACACGTGTTTCGCCATACAATGGCTTCTTCGGGCGTGTATTTACTAGTAAAGACAGAACTCTGGTTTACAAGCCGCGTGTTCTAGTACTCTTCAAAGGTGTATACAAATTAGTGTGACATAAAACTTTTTGAGTTTCAAACTACTCCCATTTAGTTAATAAGTTAATTTTCAAGTCCACGTTATCATTTTTGTTTTTCGTTGAGAATGTATTTTGAGTAGGAATGACATTTTCAAGGCTCACTTGCGATTAAAAATTACTGAAACGCGACTGTAAAGTTATGAATTTGCGCATCTGTAAATTAACTAACGGTAAAAATGTTTACAAATTTTCGTAGTTCAGAAGTGTCTACTTCTGTTACTGAAAAGTTGTAATTTTAAACAAGAAATGAGTGTTTCGCCTTCAAAAGGTATCCAAACACATGCTGATGGGGAGTTGAAGACAAGTAACTTCGAAACTTCTTACAGCAGTACGTACACCAGGGGATTGATAGTTTTCCATGATAGTGACATTTTATTTCTTTTATATATGTTATATAGCGCTACTGTGAATGATGTCTAATTAAGTGTTGGAATTGACACATTTATCTATCGGAAAATATTTCCTGAATAATCATCCTTGACTTTGTTTGTTTCAAAAAGCTCATTCATTCGAGTTGAAGTAAATAATTTCCAGCGTTAAAGAAGGACAAGATTTTCTGAATGTTCATCCTTGAGTTGTTTGTTTCAAATAGTTCATTCATTCGATTTGAAGTAAATAATTTCCAGGGTTAAAGAAGAAACATATTTTCTAAATATTCATCTTCAACGCGGCTCACCAATGCAGTTTACGTCTAAAGCAGATGAAAAAAAGTTTCTCCATCTCTTCAGAACTGCAATACTCTCATCGACGCACGTTTCACCAACTAAGAAAACAGTTTTCTGTATCTCCTGAACGCCAACTTTATTGGTGAAACTCGAGTCTAATATTGAAGTTCTGTTGTTTGGAAAAAGTGCTTGTTTTGGATTTATTCTACGCCAGAGGTTCCAGTTTTACCTTTTATGAATAGGGATATCCTAAAATTTTTAGAGATTTAAAATGTTCGAAACAACTTTGGTATGTTGAATAAAAAATATGTAGGCGTTTTTCCAGAAATTCATTGCAAGATAGGGTAGGTAAATCATTGAATCAAAATTTTAAAAATTTTACTATTAAGAAAATAAATATTTCTAAAAAAGATGTCCTGCTGCTTTTTTAAGGGACAAAACACAAGCACTAAAGGAAAATCCTTAAGCCGCTCTATGAGCGGTGCCTGTACGAAAGTAGCGATTCACGCTGGAGATTAAATTAATTTGGAAAAACGTTCTCAGGAAGTTTATTCCACATAAGTGCCGTTCTTCAGATGAAAGAGTTCTTAAACAGTGAAGTTCGAGGTGTACTAAGTTGAACCTCAAAACAATGAGAAGCAACAGTTCGTCGCTAGACGAACAAGAACTGTCTACAAGAATTTTCTCTGTGAAGAAACATGCATAATTCTGGACCTTAGAATTGAAAGGGCGGTTGTCACATTCTGCAAATTTTAAAGGAGGGCCAAATAAAGTGGTACTCATTTCGATACTCAACCTAATAATATGGTCTATCTTTCTCAATTTTTGCCTGATCTGAAAAATATTTTGTAATGGGTCAGATATCATAGTCATCAAGAAGCATTATTGACAATATTTTAAAAAAATAATAATTTTGTAATAGTAATTGAATAATTATGGACAACCGACTTTTTAAAATTTTTATTCGTTAGACATTAAAAACGGACACAAGTCTTTTCAATTGTGTATTTTATTAAAAAATAAAAAAACTCTCAAAAAAATTTATACGGTTTCACATACCATAGAAATAGAATATTGCTAATATGCAGAAAATCTCTGAAATAAATTCTGAAGTCAAAACTAAAACATGCACTTTCGATAATACATGATAAAAAATTAAATATTAACAAAGAGAACAGCAGAAACAGAAATAAAAAAAACATTACTACTGGTCGTCATCACTATCATCTGGATCGCTGTTGTCATTATTTTTCACTTTTATGTTTTTATAAAAATCATGATAAATTGTGGGCACCCACTGAAGTAACTCCTGTAAATTATCATGTTTCTTCTTATCTACAGCCAAAAGCTGACCAGTTATTACTTTGAGACTTGTTTTGGATTTTACAGATCTTGCGTTTCTGTTAAAATTAACAGATTTGAAGTTCGTCTCTTCAAACCGAGTTTTGTAATACAAAATACCGGGCGCTTCTTTCTTTACCATCAAATGGACTATTTTGGACGACAAAAACGGTTCCTTTTCACAGTTCTTCTTTCGCTTAACAAATGAGCATCCAGGTCCTACACCCAATGCTTTGAAGTTAAAAAACTCATGTTGTTCCATCTCATACACTGAGTCAGTAAGTGAAGGGATTGTTCTAATAAATTGAGCCCATTCATGGGGAACTGATATTGACATGGTAGGAAGTTGTTTTTTCTTCTTTTCTATCCTTGCATGTACAGTGTCAGCTTCATTATGAGTATGCCCTTTTAACAAATACTTTTGCTGGATGACAGTAACATGTGTATTTTGAACAGCCCACAGAAGCATACAAAATAACTGAAAATTTCTATTTTGGCCAGAGCAATTGTCTGACCAAATGGTAACCTCTTTTATGCTCAGTGGCAATAATTTTATGAATTTCAATATGCATGAAGCAATTTCATTGCCACCTCTCTTAGCTATAGTTTCATCCCATAAGAAACAATAGCTCTTCTTGAGGGTGTCGCAGTATATTGTTAAGTTAAACGTCCAAAGCTGTCTTAAGTAAAATGTCTTGGAGTTTGATAAGAATGGGGTTGGTAGACATTTTTGTAAATCCATCATCGCTACTACCTCTCCTTGAGCTACTTTCAAATTATCTTTATCCTCCTTTTTTAGTTTATATCTTCTGTTTGATTCCTCAATATGCTCCTTCAAAGTTCTCTCTACCTCTTCTTTTGCTTCCGGATCATTCAGAACATTACGCTTCAAATTTTCTAGATGGTCACACGTATCACACGTGTCTATACTAGGAGGTTTGAAGTGTAAATTAAATTCAGTAGAAAAAATTTCACGATACTTATGTTCTTTAACAATATGCTTTTTTTCTACTTGTTTTTCTATGCACCACTCTTTGTACAGTTTGTACATAGCAGTAATACTAAGTTGAGGATTTAAATATTGTCTATCCGATTTATTTCTTGAATAATGGCTATCAATTTTCGGAAACAATGTAATGTGTTCACGAACTAAGCCTACTGCCATATCATCAAGTTTGTGGTTAGAAACCTGATTCGTTTCAACCAACCCTGCGGAATTTTCAAGGCATTTCTGTACAGCGTTACGAATCATTTTTTCGGAGATTGAAAGCGTGTTGAGAAAAAAATTTTTGCAGACCTTTTTTTTAATCCCATTGTCCAATAAATTATATATATAATTGTGTTGTCGTCGGTTGTTCTGCGAACCACTTCGTGGTCGGCGTCTTTGAATAGGGACTACATCCACACTTTGTGCCAAAAACTGTCTTCTTTGCTTCCAGTCTGTTTTAGTTTTCCAGAAACTCTCATGAATATTTTTTCTCACTTCGTCTAAGATGTTTGTAGCACAATTTAATTTGCAATTATTACATATTGGACCTATTTCTTTCTTCCTTTTAATTTTCTTCTTATGCCCTTCATATTCCTCTCCCATCAACCTCTTTTGCTTAGCCACGTTAATTTTCCAGGTACAAGGCTGCCTTGTTCTCTTTCTCGATTTCCTTTGCTCTTTCTCTTGTTTATTAATTCGTTGTCCTGCTACAAAATTTGTGTCAACGTTGTCTCCATCGAAATCTTCTATATTATCTCGATTGGAATCATTTGAATCCGTTTCAGGTTCATAGTTCCTGTCCTCTAGAGAATCATCAGAAAATCCGGTAATTGGATCTTTATCAGAATGCCGAGAGGCATCGTCACTTTCCACCATCGCTGTGGTAATATTTTCCCGCTGTTCTTTCTCACCAACAATAATATCCACCACTGGCCTCAATTCAATGAAGGATCTCATGTTCTCTTTGTCTTCGAAGACGTTATAACTGCTTCTGCCTTGTCTAGGCTCATCGTCATGATCAGAAACATTTAAAACCTCTTGATTAGCTTTATCGGCACAGCACATAACCTCATTTTTGGTAATCTCTTTGGTGTTTTGATCTATAATAAATTAGGTATTGAGAAAACTAACTCGATTATGATTATTTGACTTACCGTTATTTTGTAATAATGCTTGTTGCAATATTCGATTAGTTCTTGTGTTGGAATACATTCTCAAAATAATGTAATGAACTGTTAACACACTAATAAACACAATATTATTTTTGATATTACTAACCTAACCTTATCTTTAAAAAGGCGCATGTCCTCCTATTCTGTGAGAATTTTAAAAGGCAGATGTCCTCATTATTAGGACAGCCGCCTTTTTTGAATCAATCGTAAGGACTAAAAAGCCTGTTGTCCCACATACGACCTTTCAAAACTGATCAAAATATGGACAACCGACTACAAAAACTGTATTGGTACGTGGGACAGCCGCCATTTCATCATTACTATTTAGATCTAACGATTTTATGTACATTTATTTGCCTAACCCATTATTGGCCAAAGATGGACACCCGCCCTTTCAATTCTAAGGTCCAGAATTAATACAGTGACCGCATCGTCTCATCGTCATTTAGAAGACTCAACTATGAGTACATTGACACTTTATCAATTTTTCCAATAGTGGATTGAAATGCCCTACTACAGATTACATATCTTTTTCATGGCATCGGTAACAACGTCTTAATTAAACCACTGACAAGTCTAGATTAAAAACAATATGTATATCAACTATTAGGAATATATGTCTAAGTAATTATGATGATAATAGAATACATTTATCAATCAATATCCCTTGTATTATGGAAAAGTCACTATAATATATCGTTTGCAGCAGGCTACTTTATCTATATTCCACGACACGTCCCAATGAATGGCGCTAATTAATTACATTTCTGAAGAAATATCAACATAATAATTCTCAGAGTGATAATTAACCTTTTGAAAATACCCTTTTTTCCCCTTTCGTCGAGCTTTGTAATCTTGTAATTATGAAATGGTTCGTGAACTCGATGAATGGAACTCAATTTTAATTTGTGGAATGGAATAAGGTTGAATCAAGTTTATTTTCCTTTTGAAATATGAAAAAAACGGAATTGTATAAAAATATATACATGTAAATTACCTATGTAAAATTATGAAATCACAATTTCTTCCAACATTATTCTCGAATCAATTTTTTTTTAGACAAATGAGTGTAGACTCATTGACTCATCAACTCTTGAAACGAGATTTGACTAAGATACTTTATTCTTTTCCTCTACATTGTCAAACACATAAACACATTATTTTATTAACGAGAAACACATCTTTCTGAGAATACAACAGTTTATATAGCTATCTCATTATTGATGTTAACGTAAACACGCACCTACAAACGTTCAGGTTTGATGAACCAATTATGAACGTTTGCAAACAAAAAAAAATTAAAAACCCACAGTTAACACACGCCCTGTTACGTCTAAAAAATCAATTCCATTTGGGGCATCTACCTCTATCGACGGTAAATTATTTACTTATCACAAATGATAATGTCATTTTTTTAAAACAAATTGTAAATCCACTTTATAAAAAAAAAGAAACTCCAAGATGGTTCACGATGTATTCAAAATTTTCAAAATTCAAATAAACGAAACGGGCCCAAAAAGGTATATTTTTCATTTACAAGAATTTTTGTAAAATTCTACATTGGTTGATAATGTTCAATAATATATTAATAATTGATTTGACGCAAAACAACGAAAACTATGTAGCTACTTACCTCTACATCGTGTAAAATCTCAAAAATGTTCAATTTCAATCAAAGTCGGGAAATTATAATGTGTTTTTGTTTGACAAAATGTAAACAAGAACCGATAACGAAGCATGGGTACATGAAATTCTAAAACGTTCCTCAAAAATTTCCAGGAATACTACTAAAAACTGATTACAAAGTTGAAAAAATGTTATTTCCTTCATCTAGAATAAAATAATTTTATTCAAATGTTAATTATTATTTGTCAGAAATAAGTTTACAATTTTCAAAGTTATGTCTGGCAACATCAACACCAACTAATTTTTTTCTTCAAAGGAAATTCATTCCCAAAATTATAAAAATCCTTTGGATAAGCATATAGAATTTAAATTAACCTCAAAAAACTGATCATTCAAGTTTTTTTTGGTATGACATGTTTTTTACCGTTCAATCGAATAACAATTTCAACAAAACAAAGGAAGAATGAAAAAATCTCCTTAATCAAATATAACTATTTAGAGGTTGAGTAAACTATTACAGTTGAAGAATTTTAACAATTTGTATTGGGTAAAACCTTTTATTTGAATAATAATATTTTTCAGCAAGTACATGAAAAATTAAAAAGTGAGGAGATATGCCTTCTTATTAAAATTAAGAATAGAGATCCTAGTTAAATTTCGAACAGTTGCTGTATCAGATTACTAAGGCAGATTAATCTAATCAATATATACTCTTTGCACAACATATTAAATGCTGTGCCACCTACGAACGTACTAACTTTCATATGAACATTGAATTACACGAAAATTACTTTTCCCATTCAGTTTGTACTACAAATATTTATTATGGAATTGAAATAGAAGATATCATTCATAGAAAGACAAAATACAATATGTGATATTGGTATGAAATAGTTTGATATCAAATCTCACTTACAAGGAACACTATCATCCTAAATAGTGTTCTTCGAAGTTTCGGAACAAGACACTTGTCTCATCACCTCATCAACGCCGTTTTGGATAACATTACAAGTCGTAGCAAACAAATTTGCCCTTGTCACGATAACAGTACGTTTACCCATTCATGCGGTTAGTTAATCCCAAACATGGAATTTCATTAAAGTTGAAAACGAAATATTTTAGGAGGGATTAGATTTTTAGATGAATAGAGAGCCAAAAAGCGTTTCTCTCCTAAAATATTCCTTTTTCAATCTGAATGTATGTTCATGTATTTACATTGCAGAAAAATTGTACAAGCTATGAGATTTTTGTTGGAAAATGGATGTTTTAGTTAACTAGCTGTCTCCCTCCTCACGAACGACAACCTTTGGAGTCTAAAAATTTCCGAGGTATACTTTTTCAACATGCAATTTCTAGCGCGTGTCAGACGATACACAGTGAACATCCATTGTCCCAGAGTCGGGATCAAACCAACATTCATAGTAGCAGCGAATTCATTAGTGGAACTCACTAACTAGCCATCATTTAATCTTTATAGAGCTCCAAGAATGGAACATCGATAAATATGAAACACTATTTGGGTAACCAACCCCTTAAGAAACTGAACATCTGTAGAACGAACACTGTTACATTGTAGAACTAGGAAGACTTTTGCTTCGCTGGACATAATTACGTTGAAATATCAATTAATTATTCAAGGCCGACGCACATTCAATTCATTAACGAGGTAGGAATGAAAGGCCGAAACATTATGTTCCAAGATATAAATCATATTCATGGAGTGCCAGTGAAATTTCCTTTGGATCGTAAATCAAACTATTAATTAGTAGACGCGTAAAGGTTTAATAAACCCTGATAAATCGCTCTTCGGACATGTTCTGCGACGAATTTATTTTGGATATTCGAACAGCGTTAAGTTTATACGGTGAGCTTCATAGCAATTGGGAAAGCTATTTTTTTCGCTTGTGATAAATCCATTTAATGAACACCAATTTAAAATTTCCGTAACGAGTTTGTTGGAGCATGTTGTGAAAAAAATGAAGTGAAATAGACAAAATAATACAGATTTTGTGACTTTCTCACCGGTAGAACCTTCGCTAATCAGGTCTAGGCAAAAACGGCCTTCGTCGACTTCATCTAATCCTGAGCACACATAAAAACGGACAAAATTTTTGAAACAACCTAATACTACCAAACATACGGTTTGGGTAGTTCTCCTACACTGGAAATTCACTCGAAAGTGATAAGTGTATGGTCGAATGATCCCTCTGGAGATTTTCAGGTTTAGTCGCAATGAATCACAATGTTGATTTAACTGATTAATTTTTACCTCCGTATGATCACGAATGCATTGTTTTTTCAATATAATCCCATTACGGAAACGGTATTCCTGCACAATTTGGATCACAAGGCTAGCTGAAATACATTTTGATCTGAAACAGAAACGTTGGTTTGATTGAAGAATGTTTATGAGAGATAAACTGGTTACTAATGAAAATTGTGAAACCCGCTTGTGAAAAATTACTAAAAACACTGAGTTCCAACAGAATGAAGATAACAAAAATGCAAACAACAAATCCTAAATGGACTGCTTGATAAGAATTAATACTCTCACGAAAACTAAATAACTAACCATTCTCTCGAAACAATTGAAACAGACGCACCAATCAACAATACCATCCTAAAGTCAGCTGCTCCGCAATTAATCCAATAATAAGCGGAGATCATTAAAATTATGACATGTCATCTTGTAGACAATGGCGTCGAACCGCCATATCCACCGCGCAAGGATCACGAAAGGCATTCCTATCACTGTTTACGTTTGTCATTGTTGAATCGAGAGTACAATTAAATTATGAGAGAGCCCGGGACGAGCAAACAATAGGACAACCGCGAACGATGCATGTGTGTAATCGTCGAGATAAACTCTTGATAATCTGGTGAACCTCAGGTTAACTCGGCTGACTTACTGAATGGTGCAATTCGAGGGGACTGAAATACGCGAACAGCGACGTAACGCAAAAGTACGAGGATGTATTGAAAACTTTTTAGCCTACTGTAAAAATAAACAAAATCTAGCAGTCAAAGTATTTCATCATTCAACGTACTATCCTGCAACCAGTCTAGACCTTTAAAAAAATTAATATTGTTCTACAAACCATGCAAACCAGGCCTCAACAACTTCTATCGCCGTTTCATTGCAAGAAAATTCACGTGCGGATGGGCGTTATCGTGGAGCAGAGTCGAACTCTTCTGTTGACTAGTACCTGCTGCTGCTGCTGACGAAGTTTTCGATACAATCCGTCGATTTTCTCACAATAAGACTCTGCTGTGATGGTTTGACCCGGTTGCAGAAAGTTATAGTGAATCACACCAGACGTTGACCACCATACAGTAACCATTTTTTTATGATTTTTCGACTTTGAGAAGTGCCTGTGAGGCTCATCGGTGTTCAACCACTGTCCTGAATGTCTCCTATTGTCGTAGAGGATCCACTTTTCATCACACGTGACGATCCGATCCAAAAAAGGATCGTTTTGGTTGCGCAAAGAAGAACAGGCCTCGAAACGTGACAATTTTTGTCGATCGTTCAAATCGTGGGACATTCACTTTTCAAGCATTTTGACATTTTCAACACGTTTTACACCATCAAAAACCGAATGGGAGCTGACGCCCAGATCTTTCGCCGTCCCACGCATCGTTTGTGATGGGTCACTCTTCATAAGGGTCCTCAAATCCTCTTCCTGGGTTACTGTAGCTCGACCACAGTATATACCACGACAAACGGACAAAACTTTTGAAACAATCTAATATTAAATTTGCTAAAATTATTATTTGTTCTGTAAGGTACGTGATACTGTGATATTCCATTCTAGGTCATTTATTTAGTTCGTAGTTCTTGCAATAGATTTTAATTTATACCTTCGGAAAAATTGACATTCGGAATACAGCGACGATTTTTGACAAATAAAGAAGAAACGGAAAAAAATAACAACATATTTTCAATTGATGCGTTTTTCATAAATAGTTTTGAGTTTTGATAACGGAAAGGGATGGCTTCTCATTTACTTATATCATAACTTCATGCCAAGGATGAGAAAAATCTACTCATATCAATATGACTACCTGAAAATATTCATACGCCCATTTGATTCCATCCCAGCCACACGAATCTTGTTTGAATTGATGGAAAGAAAAGAAAGGGGTGTATTTTAAAAAAAAAAGAGATAAGTTTTTGGAAAAGGAGTGCTCCATCTTGTACACAAGTGTCTTATTTCGAAACTTCGAAGTTCGCTACTGTATGATAGTGTTTCATGTATATGGAATATTATATCTTCACTCTTTTATGTATTTTATTGTGCAGCGGTTCTTTGAATGATATCTGATTCGATTCTGTAATAAATATTTGGAGTACAAACTGAATTAGAAAACGTGCTTTTGGTATTCATATGGAAGTAGTCGTTTTGGGATGACTGTTTCTTCCAGTTTGAGTCTGAAATAACTTCCATTCATAATCTACATATTTTTGTCAAGATATATTTTGTATTTCACACTTAATTGCGTTTTTTCTTCTTTTGGAAGTTTTCAATATTTTTTTTTGTATAAAGATGGAAAAGTAGCTTTTTTCTTTATTCGAATTATGAACTGAAATTGAACGAAGTATCATCAGAACTTTTTTGAGAAAAGAGCGGCATGAATATGTTGGGAATCTAAAAATACTTGGTTGGGGAGGAAATAAAGATAAAAAAGTAACGAAAAAACCTCTCTGCAAATGAAGTTATAAATGAGAATCCTATTTTAGGAAATGGGATAATGAATATCTCGAGTTTTACGAAATAAATAATGAGGAAATAATCACCTATTAGAAACTCATATTTACCAGAAATGGTGTCATGATCATTAGAAATTCAGTATTGCAAATTTTCTTGTTCAACTAGCATTCTGGGTTAAATCGTTATTACATATTATCAACCCGCATCTGTCCTACGTATGACTTATTGAAAAAATGCTGTGTACGTATATAAAACTGACTAGAGTAATATGAATTATTCATTCTAGAGCTGAATAATTATTCCAACGTTACTCTCAGTGCGACTGAAATATGTTCAAAATTTTATTTTTTTTTATTTGGTCTTCGTTAACTTATACAACTTTAAGTGAAGCGTATCCAATTCCAGATCCTATTCCGTCTCCGAATCCAGAGGCGAATCCTGTTCCAAGTTATTTAAATAATTATGGATATCCGTTTTACAATTGGCCTTGGTACGGCAAATATCCCGGATACGGTTATGAGTATGGTTATCCATGGTGGTGGTAATGGTGCAGCTAGCTGAATGATAAGGTGGTCAACAATATCGAATGTAATTATCTGAATAAAATTTGTGCAATATGCAAATGAAGTATCTGTAATCAAACCTATGACGAATTGATAATACAAGATGTCAATATGAAAACTCAATTTCTTCATTCGAAGTAGAAATGAAAAATTGGAAGGACACATCAGTTTTAGTCAACCCTTGCTATTGAACCTTCTACGTGAAGTAAATGTTAGCCTCAGAATACTGAAAGAGAAAGGATAGTTAGTCGAGTGGCACATTATTTCAGAAGAATTTATTATTTTTCCAATGATAACCTAATGAACAATTTTTTGAATTGTGATTTATAAGAAATTGCGTTCAAAGTTACACCAATAAACTGAACTTATCCGCATTGAGGGTAGCGATTTTCAGGTTACTGATGAAAAAATATTATACTAAACCTCCTTTCAGTAAAAATTATGAGAAGTGCAAACTTATCCTATCACAGCAAATGCTGAAAATGCTGGCCTTGTTCATGATAACACAACTGTGCCCTTCTTTCAATGTTATTCACTGCACGATTAATTTCCCTCCTCCTGAATCCTCAATATTATGATATTACCTCTAATCATAAACTCTATTTTTCAGTGTACTCCATAATAATGTATCCATATTCCTAAGTCTGGAGACCTGACGTGTAGATTTCCCCGGGTTCATGTTTATCTGCAAATTAATAATTTTTATTGAAAAGGACACAATGTCTAACTTACCTCATACATACCTCATTTATCAAATTTTCTTTAGTTCCCTGGTCAGTTCTGTCTTCGTATTTTTTCCTCGGCTTTTCAAATGAACCAAACTCGGTGAGATTTTGATCCGTTAACTTGAACATAGTTCGATGTGGTTATCGTCTTTTGGGA
>WOGQ01001486.1:0-14381 GCA_015342025.1 Leptinotarsa tumamoca | reverse complement strand
CAAACTGCAGTAACGTTAGTTACAATTAAAAGTGGTAAAAAACATAGAAATTTCAATTTCTCTTTTCATTATGATCTCCTACCATGTAGTAACGGCTACATCCATCAATTTATTGAAAATAATATTGAAGATGCAGAAGGTGATGGTCTTGAAGATTTCGACAATCAACTAGAGTTAGAAAGGTTTGTCGAATCTAATGATGAAGAAATGCCATCAAAGAGACAAAAACTGAAAGATAAGTGATTAAAATTCAAGGAAAAGTATTTAGAAAAACATTATAAATGATAACGTAATCAGAATAAAGTATCTGAATTCAATAGTATGACTTACATGTACACTTATATTTTATGAGATCTTATATGACATGAATGTAATTAAAATTTAATGAATAAACTTTTAACTGAATAGAATTGCATCGATCTCATTTTTTTCGATGAAAAGCACATCGACTTTTTGAAAAAAGCTGGTATTTTGACGCAATAATTCTCGATCGGAAATAAGGGGGAAAATCACATATGTGATTTTCTGGAACTTCATCTAGCGTTTCCTAATATGACTGATAACCTGTCCATGCAAAGCTTATTATTGAATCATCTGAAAATGGAACTTTTAACGCGTGATGATCAACTGTATTGCCAAATATGCGACAAACTAACTGACTATTATAAGAAAACAAGTATAGCTGAGGCACTGGCCAATTCTAATAATAACACTGATGATCTTTAAAGATGACTCAACCTCTGACGAAAGCACCAAATTCTTACGGAGGTTCGAAACAGATGAAACCTTCAATCTAGCAGACCACTGTTATAATCAACATGCAGTCATTATTGACTGTAGTTCTGGCGTTGAATTTGGTCATTATTACGCACTGGGCAAAGAAGAAACGGTTTGACGTGTCACTAAGTGTTCTGGCGATGTCTTGAATTTACTGGCGCCTCTGGAGACACCCTACATTTTGTTTCATGAAAGAGAGGACAGTGGCAGATCGAGGTCTTCAGATGATGTGGTGCTGCAGGTTTTTCCGGGATTTCCTGCAGCTGAAAAAGCAAATGCACCACTGGAATCAATGAAGTCGCCCCGGCGCGCCAATTAATTTTTGTTGTTATTTCAGAATCATACTTTCTTCTTTACTATTACAATATTTTTCATTACATACTAACTTTTCCATTTGCTCATTATGACATATTCTCTGTGGATTTAGCTTTATCTATTTTTCAGCTAGTGGAAGTTTATAAACCCAGAAAAACAGCATGATTACTCTTTGTCACCATCATAGTAGTGAATTGTCACTATAAACAGTATTTTGCGTATTTTCATCAAAATGAAGTGGAGGAAAAACTGACATGCATCAATTGTACATCACACATATAAAAAAATTATTGGATGCACAAAAAATGTATAGAGCAATTTTTCCAAAAATTAGGCTACTTAAACTCAACATATTGAAAAATTCCCGAATTTGTGTGGGGAAGAAATTGTTGAAAAATTACATAAAGAGTCTGGCCAAAATTCACATGGATCAAGTATATCAAATTCTTCAAGAATTTCATTCAACCAACGCTCTATTCAGAATTGTTCACAAGATCCTCATTGAACAGTGTCATCTTGGACACACTGTAATCTGAAAATATCTCAACTATATCAAAAGCAATATTCTTCGGATTCAACGAATAGTCTATAAAATTATATTTCCCTTGGAAGGACAAGGACGCTATCACTCGACATAGAATGGAAAACGTTTCGAATGGAGAAAATGGTCGTCATAAGAAATGCCATGCGAAATAGAAAATGTCACGTTATGGATTATATCGTTCAGTATTCGTAACAGAATTTTATAGCCTACGAGTTTTATTTTGCCTAGTTCGAGACTCGATTTTCCATGTTATATCGATTTTCTTTCACGACTCACTTCCCTGGTTTTATAGTAAGCCATATGTTGAGTTCGGAGAGTTACATTCTGGGTACGATCAGCACTGCATACATAGAAAAATAACTATTATGTTTTTTTGTCCTATAATGTCAAAATAGTTTTAAGCGAAACGTTGCTCATACCATCTTTCTTCTGCATTTAAAAATGTTTTTTGCTGAATGATAGAATTAGGACATTTTTAGGAATATAACCAGAATTAAATCCCGACATTGAAGAATAAAATGGGCAGTTGGAGAAAAGATTCACTCAATTTATATGAGTTTCCTATATTCGACTCTTCAAAATATAGTAAAGTACATTTAGTACTGAAACCAGTTACTTTGACAGAGGTTACAGAAGTTGAATTCATGAAAATAACTACTAATTACAACAATTTCACTGATAGAGAAGTAGAGAAGAGTGTGTATGAAAGAGCCAGGCTTTGAAAGAGAAGATGTGATTTTCTACCACTTAACAAAATCTTAACATAATTAAATTTTAATTTTTGTAAGGCAACACTGAATAGCTCTCATTCACAAATATTTGACAGTTCTGCGAAAACGGTAGACCACATCAAATATTTTAGGACCAAAAAGTATGTTTTTTGCGTTTACTTAATTTGTTTTATAAAGAAAAGTGCAGCATGAGTTGATAAAATTGATATGTTGTATTGTTACGCATATATTTAGCATTATTTTACGATAATATTGATGTCATAATGTTCACGCGAAATAGCTGTATTTTGAGGTTACAATTTAAATGACAAAATGTTTTGAAAGAGCCACTTGTGGAGACTTTGAAAGAGCCACTTGTGGAGACTTTGAAAGAACCGGCTCCTTCATGGCACGAAAACTGGCTCTTTCAATGCATTACAAACTTTTAGTTTTGAATTGCCGTCTTTTTAATATTTTATTTATTTCTGGCTGAAAGAACAAGTCCACACAAGCATTTAGAAGGGATAAGAGACAAATGGCCTACAACTGCCGCAATAGAAGAGGCTGTTAGAGAGGTTCTTGCCGAAAACCAATCTATAAATAAAACGGCATTAACCCTTGGCATACCCAGAGCCCAATTGGCGAAAATTGTTAATAGGCTCGGAATTCTGAGGAGGATTATGTGTATAACACTGATTAGGTAACAAAAGCATTTTTTCTGAACATCAAGAAGACTTATTGGTTTCATATTTAAAAACTGTGTCTGAAATGTGCCACGGCTTAACTTAAAAAAAAAGAAGAGAGTTTGTACTCCAGTATGCTGTGGCAAATGCTATCTGTCCGGCAAAATGAAATGTTGACAAAATTGCATCCGTGGAATGGTTTTGAGTATTCATGATGAGGCACAAAGACTTGAGCATCAGAAAGCCTGAGAGCACTTCTTTGTCCAGAGTGACAAGCTTCAACAACACAAACGTTAGCACATTTTTTTTAAACTGACTGACCTTTACGAAAAGCATAATTTCCAACCACATATGATTTTTAATCCAGACGAAACAGGATGCAGCACCGTTTCAGCTTCTCCCAGAATCATCGCTGAACAAAGGTCAAAACAAATTGGACAAGTTACTTCTGTCAACATCACAAATCGCATGCCCCGAAATTGTAAGAGGTTTTCTTAAATCAGGCCCCAGAAAGTGTTTAAAATCAAATAATCGTAAAATGTCATCAGCTGTTATCACCGATACTCCGAAAAAAAACCGAGGAAAAAGAAAAGAAAAATAAACCTGGAAAAGTTGGTGTTGGGAACTGTTTATTTGAAAAAATTATAATTATATTGAGATGCTCAAGAATATTGTGAGATTGTGATTTGAAACTGATAAATAACTGAGATTTTAATAAAAATAAGCAATGTTCAATTTTGATAAGGTGTTTATAATAGATAAATAGTTTATTAATACATTGTTATTGCTGAAAAACTGTTTTTTTTTTGTAAAGAGGATCCTTGCGGTATTACAAGTATTCTAGTCAATTGATTATTTCATAATGGAGACTGATTATTGAAAAATATTAATTATATTGCTTAGGATTGTTCGAAGATTGCGATTACAGACTCATAAATAACTGATTTTTATAAAAATAAGCAATTTTATAGTTTGATGAGATTTATATAACAGATAAAAAGTTTATTAAGTGATTTTTATTTGCTGAAAGACTGTTCTTTTTTGTAAAGAGGAACCCGGCTCTTTCATAGCACACACCCAGCTCTTCCATAGACATGTTGCTTTGAAAGAGCCGATTTCCCTTTTTTTTAAGTTGCCATATTACTTATTTCTGTCATTGTTAACCTGACGTTAACTTTTTTGATGTTTTTCAAAATTTGCTCTTTCATACACACTTTCCTCTACAGCTTCAAGTATTCTGCATCGTGTGTTAGCGCGAAAAGTATAAAATGTGTTAATCATGGTAAACTTGACAAGTCAACGTCATGCATCCGAAAATTAAATTATTATTTTAGTCTAGTTATTTTAATTTTAGTCAGGATTTCATGACATGAATCTCATTGCATTCTGTATATCGCAAATCTACCCTTTTATATTCACCTTACAAACGCTAAAACTTCCCTCATAATTATTTATATTAATTCGGAAAATCTGTCAACAAAATGGTCAGTAACTCTTATTGCATTAGAAACATAATCGACTAAGTGGAAAAATACCTGAAGAAAAAAACCTTTCTCAGCTTCTTCCTCGAGACATACACACATATTAAATCACAAGCAAGAACATTCTTTTAGTCGTAAAACTAATTACATCCGACAACCCGATATTACACGTTATTGTCTTCTCGTGCATGCATAAATGAGTGTGGACCGACATTACTGCTCGTTCATATTCCATCGAAGCAGTGTTACTAATTGAAATGAACAAGATGTATTTTATGAATATTGTTTTGTTGATTTAATGGCAAAATACGTAGATGTAGGAACCTAGCATTATTTTCTATGGTATGTTCGTGGGCTTCTCTTGATGAAATTACAGAATGTCCCATTAATAAACACCTATCGCTTATAAATACAAACTTATACGAGTATTATGTTTGAAAATCATATGCAGACCCTATTTGGTATACTCGTATACTCGTAAAACTATATGGAACAGGTACTCGTAAAATTATTTTCAATATTATCATGGCTTTTCAAAATCATATCAGAACGAAAATAGATTCGCCATTGTGTCTTTTCATGACTAATGTGTTCATGAGCAGATTTGTAACCAGTGAAGAATTATTATATATTATATATTTTCCAGGGACTTGAATACTATACGCACATAGTGTCTTTACCAGTTTCGATTCAAATGGGAGTGAGGTAAAGAAGTTCATGTCTTATTCAGTTCACGTATCAAATAATACTCATGTTTACGCAATAAATTGAAAATAAAAAATGCTCACTATGGTCAGGAATTTGATGTACATAGAAAGAATACTAGCACTTTCAGATATATTTCTGATAGCTCTCACCAATGTTCACACTGAGGCGGGGCTACATTTTCTTGTCCATAGGCTTTTCACGTCCCCCTTAAGCAAAAAAGGTACGACATCGAGAAAAAATTATCAATGAAATGGCTGAGAGTAACGTGAATCCTACAAACATAGTGGATAAGTTGATTAGAAAGGAAAAATTTAGAGTGAACGTCTTCATAATTCTTTGACTTTTCAGAAATTCGTAATTCCTCTATATGAACCTAAATACATCAAAGAATTGATTTATTGTTTTTCAAGTGAACATAAATATGGCTTTCAAAACTGCTGTTGGACAAACCGAAGGAAGATAACGGAAGAGGTGGGATTTATGAAATTTAACTGTAAGGATTGCGACAACATGTATGTGGGTCAAACTGAGAGAACTATAACAACGCGTTTCAGGAAACATGTTTTCACATATTCAGTTTTGTAGAACAGAAATCTAATATCGCTCAACGGAACGGTCTCGAAATGAGTAAAAAACGTTTAAAATTTTTGAGATCTGTACGTGACAACTGTTTTTTAGATGCCCAATAATTAGGATTAGGAACAAGGCAAATATTAGATTCATGACAGGAATCCAGTAACGTATAAATCAGGAATGAAACTATCGTAAAATGAAGGAATGAATTTATTGAACCTCATTTAATAACCCTCATTACCTGAGATGATGATGCATGAAATAGTCCTCATTTAGAAGGAACACTCAGGTCATATCATCCCCTGATGATGCTAACTTGGTTAGCAAAATGCGCATCGAGAGAAAGTGTTTTTGTTCTGGTTTCAGAGAAGTGTTTCCTTCAGATTCATTCTACATCAAAGATTCCAATCAATTAATTTGCCACAATGTAGTTCATTTTCATTTTCATGTCTACCCGAGACAAATCTTTCCATATGAGCAGAACGCAGGCGTTCACAATAATGAAAACCAAATATCAGACGTAGAACAAAGAGTGATCCATTGAAAATAATGTTATATGAGCTCTACAGTTTTGCCCAGTTCTTCTGGTTTTTATTTAACGAACACCATATTTCTGAGATTTATGTACCTACTCTAAATACTGGGACCACTAAGGATTTTTCCCCAAAATGGTAATAAAGATCTGTCACAAAGAGCCTTTCAATTGCGTAACCCAGTTTAAAACTTTCTGAGTTCTCCATTCAGTTACCTAATGAACTTTTTTTCCTAATTGAATCTATTATTTTTTTATCATGAAATGAATTTCAATCTCATATAGTTCTTTTGATCTCTCAATTTTGTAGTCGTTTTTCATTGATATTGAAATATCTAGGACAAGTTTTTCTTTCCCAAAAATTAATCACTCTTAAAAATACAAACCTTTCAATATAATCTAGGATAAATATCACTATTACTACATATTATAAAACCAAGTCTTCTTCCCATCGCGTCTATCTATTTGAACACGATAAACTCAAAAACACTACCGAATGGATTTCCAATGTACGGAGGTTCATGTGTTAGGTTCATTCAAAATTGATAACGAGTCTTGCAAAGTTTATTGGTTTTTGTACCCGTATAGGATAACTTCAAGAACCATCTAATTTTAGAAAGGAAGTTGGCATGCAAAAAAAATTATAATCAATTTCAAGAAAATAGTTCAACTGAATAGAATCAGGAAATTTGACTCTATTCTATTGAATTATCATTGAGTGTACCATTTTTAGACACAAACTGCCATTTTAAAAATAGAAATACTATTATACAGGTTTAAAAACCAATAAACTTCGCATCACTCGTAACCAATTTTCAATAGACTGATGTTGATTTTGTTCAAAAAAAATTATTATGGTGCTACTTCAAATAAAAAGTGTCTGGAATAAAGCACTACAGAGTTTTATGAAGAGTCTTATTTCGCAACAGAGGTGCACTCCACACAAAAAAGGAAAAAATACAAAATCATCTTATGTATCCTTTTTTCAAAAACT
The DNA here is from genome assembly GCA_015342025.1 of Leptinotarsa tumamoca. NCBI lineage: Eukaryota > Metazoa > Arthropoda > Insecta > Coleoptera > Chrysomelidae > Leptinotarsa > Leptinotarsa tumamoca. Next base: position 7,064 of record WOGQ01001486.1, on the reverse strand, counting down.
TGTTTCCATATTTTGAGAATTAATCTCACCTGTGTTTTGTGAATATACCTATAAATTTGACAAATGGGTTATTTTTCATTTCTAGAGTAGAGATTGATGTTGAAATCAAAAGTCCAATAAAGCTATTTATAACAAAAAGTATGTATATATCAATACACTTTATGTAGAAGTAGAATGTCAAGATGTTTTTTTCTTCGAAATATTCTTTCATAAAAGCCTTGCTCTTTGAATGGGTAATGACGTTGGATCAACCCTAATAAGCATTACTGTATATCTATTCGTCCCATTGATAAAAGGCGTAATTATTAGATTATTCCCCTATTCTATGAAATGGCAGCGTGTCACTAACGTGAATAAGAAAATCTCATGCGGGATACCATAACAGACAGCTATCATGTTATATTCAAATAACAATACAAATTTTTAATTGTAGTCAGCTATTGTGGTCAGTTGATATGAAGTTGATGAAGACTATGATATTACCCGCTGCGTTTCTTTGATTTGGTTTGATTATTTGATTATTATTTTGTCTATTTGTTTGTCGAATGTCTTCATTCTTTCCATGATATAACGAACATTGGTTATAACTCTCCTTACTGGAAACTGATTCTTCATTATTTCTTAAAATGATGATAGTGTTTTCGTCTCTTTAGAACATTCTAGTTTCACTGGATGTTCATTACCGTATGAAGTGACGTCAATAAAAGTAAGTGATTAGTTCTAAATTAGTTCTAATATTGAAATTAACTTGATCTATACTTATTTGTCTGTCAAGTTAATTGTTGAAATAAAAATTTTGTAGAAATAAATGAAACACCCTGGAATTTACTTTCAATCGAAGATCCTGTTTGTCTAATTTAAGCATTTTTTACGACTGATATGTAATCAATAATGAATACACGAGAAATGAGTCCTGAAAGTGACTAATTTCTTACACCTGTGTGAATATTTTTGTACGGTTCAGACTGTATGTGTATGATTAGTTGCCAGCTCCCAATTTATGCGGAATTTTGAATCTATTTTTTTTTTCATTTGTCCTATGACTTATATCCGATTCGATTGGTCAAACCCAGAACGATTCTTTTCAAAGAGAAGGCTTCAGTTCGATATTTTTCCTGCGAAGGGAGATGTTCCTAGGTGATTGTTAAAAGACGCAGTTTTGGATTTCAATTATTCTTCCTGTTGAAGCTTATAATTGCCCTTCCTGATTTGAGGGTAATTACCATTGTGGCTATCTTGTAAGTTAGCCCTGGAAATTCCAGGACGCGCTCAGTTTTTAATAACCCTCTTTAGAGGTTAGTCTTTGAGAAAGCCCCAGAAATTTGATAATCCTCCAGATAGTAGCTGTTCTTGTGTTAGGTTTGCTTTCTTCAAAATTAATTTTAAGGGCTGTTATTTTGGAAAAACTGAAACTATTCGCCTCACTATTGCATAGGCTAGAAATATAGATCTTTTTGATCATTTCTTTTTTTTCAATGGTAAAAAAAGACCTTGGTGGTGTTCAACTCGATAGTATGCTACAGCAATGCTACTGTCATGCAGAGAGAACCAATAAGGTCAATTCTTAAACCATAATTTTAACTTATAATGTTATTCTGAACCGAAATTCTTTTATTCAATTTTTTTCTCTTATAGGTGAAGTGTTCAATATAATTATCAGAAAAATCGTGACTATGATGCAATAATGTTGTGAGCCATTATATTTGAGTTATACCCAACAAAGTTTGGTATAACTTAAATATAACGGTGTACATTTTAATTGTTTACTGTTAATGGTATTACTCAATGACCAAACTTCACAAAATACATTTCTATCAATTTGTCCCATTTAATTTCCCAGCTTTATAAATGGTTGCTACTTGTATTTCCACAGTTGGGTGGCGCTCACTTCAATAGTAGGAATTTGAATTTGATGAAAATATTTTTTCAAGGAACCCATAGTGCTCTCCGGCCAAAAGCTGCCGTTCGCAAATGAATATGCAATGAATTGTCAATAATTTGCTGCTACAAGGTTACCGTTCATTAATTTCAGATTTTCATTTTCAAATTGTCAAAAGTATACTTCAGTTATTTTGTACTGTTGGTACTATCATTGTGTAGAATATAGATACTGATAGTGAACTGCAGTGAACTTCTCCGCAAATTGAATAAAAGCCAAAAGTCTGTCGCTAGATATTTCACCTTGGACATCCAAATATAGATATGAGACAGCATGCAAAAAGTTTCAGAAGTGACGAGATCCGAATAACATTGAAACAATTTCTGAAAACGTTATTGATCTACTTTGAGAAATCATCCAAGACGTTACTATTCTGGTCACAATTTTTGCTGCTTACAGCTACTCTTACAATTAAACCCAATAGTAATATTTCCGACTATGTGGAACTGCAATTTTTCCTAAAATAAAAATCAAATGTATAAACTAGTTTGCATCTTCAGGAGATAGAAAAAAGTTTTCTCTTTATCTCCTGAAAAAAGTTTCCTTCATCTCCTGAAGATGCCAACTTGGTAGGTAAAACACGCGTTGAGAAGAATATTGCAGTTCTGGTGAAGCTTGTTTTTTGGATTAATTTATTCTATGCCAGAAGTTTCAGTTTTATCTTTTATTTCGAAATGTTCATCGGTGCGCCATTGATACTTAAATAGTGCAATCGTAGAAGACTTACGGCCGATTTCATAATTAATATCTAAAGTCCACTTTACCGAAAGGAGACTTCACACTAAAGTCGCGTTTGAAGTATCTGTTGTCGTCATTTGGTTTCATAATTGATAATAAAGTGTCATTTCCATAAAGTATCTTTTAAGTAATTTTTAAGATGTTGATTAACCTGGAATTCATGGATTTTGACAAGATTTGTCATATTTGGCGAGTTTTTCCGTTCCGTGTTTGAATAAATGAGGTTAAAAGTTGTGGTGTTTGGTGTTTTTATTATTTGTTAGGACGATTTATTTGGACAAAATGGAAATTTTGTAATATAATAAGAAAGTTCGCTCGTCAAATGTTTCTCGAGAGGAAGAAATGAATGTGCACTCAATTGCTTCAATGGTCGTGGGAAATGAAGCTATTTCATAAAATTTTTCAACATTTCTCGATTATTTTCATATATGCGAATGTGTTGTCGGGCTAGTGAGGCAATAGCAATAGCAATAGACACCTTTTTGATAATCCTGCTAGCTGAACTTCTAGACACTCCCATAAAATCTGATACTATTATTTGCATATTTCCTGATGCGTAGAATCTTAAAGTTAACAATAATTGTTGTAATGGTGTAATGCACCCACCCCTAAAAATTAAATAAAAGTTATTGATAATTCTATTATTAATAAAAATTACTCATTAGTAGGTAATTCAATTTGCTCTTTTATTGCATCCAGTAGATACAAAACAGTTTGTTTCTTTAAATGAAAACGTTGGTAAAAGTCAATCTAATCTTATTTTTCAAAACAGTCTGATCTTTTCCTAAACACTTTTGGTCTTCTAGTATCTTCATCAGATGAACTTGAGCTAGACGTTTCAAAATTATTCATATTGTTATGATCAACGACTAAACGAACTTAAAACTAGCAAACGTAGCGAGTAGCACAAAAAATCACAATTATAAAAATTGAGGTTATATTGTCGTTAAATGACACTTTAGCGAGTTGAAGTAGAGAAATCAAAAATATTTATAGAAGTATCTTTCAAAGTAACCTTTATGTTTCTTTATGAAATCAGCCGTTATAGTGTAAGAATCGTTTGAAAAATATTTTTGACAATCATGTGATTTGAGTTATGACAAACTATCACGATCGTGTGAAAATGTGGTGTTTTAAATCTGTTGTATAATATACTTTTTCCCCAATCGAACTTTCTTGCCATTAACTATTCACATTAGCATCAATAATAGACGACTAAAACAGTTTTAGTCATCTAAAATATGGAAAGATGAGTCTAGAACGTTCAAACTGTCTAAATAAATGAAATTATTTGAAAATCAAAATACAAAAGTCCGATAGGTCGCCAAACTTGTTTCATTTCTTCTTTTATGACCCGAAACTGTGGTACCTACGACTTTATAGAAACGTATGACAGATACCCGACGGAAAAACAACAACGTCTTCCATTTGGAAGATTCGTCGCAAATAACTTCCTATAGGTATATGAAAAACAGAAATGAATTTCATTTGGTCAGGACGACCACCGATAGACCGGTTTTGGGGTACTTGCCCTTTCGAATAGTGTTATTTCCAAGTTTGTTCAATGATTGTTCAAAAAGTTTGAATTGTGTCGTGTGCTTCTGATCTAATTTTCAATTTCGAATCGAACAGTGCAAATTTTGTGTAGAGTAGTAGAGTTACTTAGAATTTTATTCATACACTTTTGACTAACATGATTTTTTTAAATTTGGCATTTTTTAGGAGAGAGAATGAACACTAACGGACTTCAGAATCCAACTTCGTCTTCAAGAATTGTATACGTTCTCTGGCAATTTGCCTTCTGCGGTTTCAGCGCTATTAATTCCATTGTTCGTAATGGTTCCGAGTGATATACGTATATCCTGTCGAAGGGGATTGTTAGGGGCCTCATGTTCCTTAATATGACAATAAAAGGAAACGCCGAAAAGGGAAACGATAATAAATTACTCAATTTTAAAATGTAATGACGCAAATATGACATTGTGGAGTGCAAACGCATAAGAGATATATTTTGCTGGCAACATTTGAATTTCAAGGAATTGGAGTGGAATGAGTTAAAAACGCGATTTTTCATTACGCTTATATTAATTTGGTAATTTTTCACTCATGAGAGACTTTCTCTTTTTACAAACTCTAAGAGGTTATAGGTTTAGTCGTTAGCGCAGAGGTTTGGCCTTCCACTGTTTAAAAATATTGAAAATTTGAAAGAACATGAATTAATGGAACATTATGAATATTAACTGTGTAATCATATAGCAATATAGGTACTGCATCAGTAACAGTCACTGATTCACAGTATCATTTTGAACAAGTATGATCCGATGACGTGACAAGTGCTAGATCGGCATCATAGAGTGATATAATATTGATTAGAAAATCATATACTTTAATGTGAGTTCATTCGTCAATTTTAGCGATTGAAAAAGCCATTGAGATAAAAATGTGTTTCATCGTTCAGGATGATTTTGCTGGAAAATCAACATCCACTTGTTTATGTTCAAGTTATTAGAATAGAATAGAGTAATTTATCGACCATTTTAAATACAATGTAAATATTTTTGACAAGTCAGGCACTGTTACAACATTCAAAAATTTCGCATATCACATGAACATTGGAAAAAAGCTTCTGGCTTCCAGCGTCTCTATCTTTGAATGAAAAAATGTGGAAAACTTTCGAGAAAAGAAAGAAAGCAACCAAGTTGAGAATAAACTCTTTACAAAGATGTGTAGATTATACGTAAAAGTTTCTTTCAGATACGAACTTAACGTTCCACATGAACGCTGAATAATACTATTTTTTTTTCAAAACAACTGATTTCGATATGAACATTGATTTACACGAAAAAAATTGTATCCATTCAATTTGTACTCCAAACCGTCGTTAAGTTTTTCAAATAAATAGCATTTACGCTACGAAACGTAATATATGCAAGAGCATTGATATGAAATTCTTGATCATCGTTGAGGTGTATTTCGTCGAAGATTCAAGTTGAAAACACTCATATACTTATTCTAATTTTTAGGAAGGGAAGGTTCTGGCTTACTAATACTTCTTCATCTTTGTAGAAAAAAATATGGGAATCTTCCAAAGAAAAGAAGGAAACAACCAATTTCAAAAAATTTACTGTTTGTAACTAAAAGAACAATTTGTTCGGGCCAATCTCGACCCACCTTCTCTGTAGGTTAATGGACTGACACTATCAAAAAACAATTATTCCCCTGGCTATTACCACGAAGGGCGTTGGATTATACCCAACAGGTGTCATTGCAGGAATATTCACAGAAGTATTTCCTGCATATGCTGTTGGCGATACAACTGCTGGAATCGATTTTCAATTATAGGAACGGGCACACTTGCAGACCGGTTTCGGGTTATTTGGCCTCTCTTCAGTGCAACCTAAAGTTGATGATATTCCATATTTAAAAATCGAGTTCTAACCAAGCTGAATCAAACGATAAACAACAAATTTGTCATCGCTCCATCTGGTAAACAAGGTACTAACCAACCGCATATCCAAAATTCGTCCAATTCCTCGTATAAGGAAAAAAACCTTCACTTATATTCAGTGGGCATACTTGAAGACTGGCTGTAAATCAAATTGGGTATGCCCACCCATTACAGATATTGATGAAGCGACAAATTCACAATCCACGGGGATATCACATTTGATATTTTTATAGCGCTTATTTGAAATAACCACCATCATCAGTGACAACAATCAAACAGAAAAATAATTTATTTCATCATGAACTTTTGGAAAAAATGAAACAAACACGAAAAATCAAAGCTGCATGGTAATCTACAATAAATCTTGAATTGACGACCACTTTGTTGAATGCACATAAATTGTCGGATCAGCTAATTTTTGTGGCAATTTTCTAGCATAATAGGTGTAATACTAATACATGCATCTCTTATTTATTGTTTGAGATAGTCGATATCTGTACTTGGTGTTGAAAAAACTTTATCCTTCATGTATCTCCAGACAAAAAACCTTAAGGAGTAAAAACTGGAGATCGAGCTGGCCAGTTAATTGGTCCATTGTTTCCAATCCATTTTCTGGGGAATATTGTTCCCTGACTATATACCCGTTTCAATTTATACTTATTCTATCTTCTGAACACTAGAACACAAATGTCTCACACAAGGTTACGACTTTATGCCAGCGGAAGAAAAATAATTTTTTTGTAACATGATCTACAGCTGCCGGACTGAGTCATGGCCGGTGAGAAGCCCCTTCCTCAAGATGTGCAGTAGATGTGTAGAAATCTGTTATCAGTCTGTTAAATTTTTCGAGCCGTAAACATCCAAATTCAGGACCGTATTCAGTTTGTGATGGAGTTTAAAAGTAAACTGCATAAATACCGACCTAAACTTTACGCAGAT
>WOGQ01001484.1:0-14386 GCA_015342025.1 Leptinotarsa tumamoca | reverse complement strand
TTAATGTTAGACATACATCGATAGTAAATATATTAAAAGAAAATAAAATGCATCCCTATAAAATGATACCTACTCAGGAGCTCATGGAAGATGATTTTGATAGAACTCATTTTTGTGAGCAAATGATGGATATGTTGGATAACAATAGCATCCAATTTGAAGACGTTATATTTTCTGATGAGTGTACTTTGTCTCTTAACGGTCATGCTAATCGGCAAAATTGCCGCTACCGGTCAACGGAAAATCTTCACTAGATGAGAGAACACCCTCAAAAGTTAATGTTTGTGCAGGCAATGTAGGAAACTATATCATTGGTCCTTTTTTCATTGAGGGCAACATGAATGGCGATAATTATTTGGCACTACTTGAAAATGATATCATTCCAAGTTCAGCAAATTTATATCCTTATCCAGTGAATACGATATGGTTTCAGCAGGATAGAGCACCACCACATTACCAAGTTAATGTCCAGCAATACCTCGATACGGCATTTCCCAATTGGTGGATAGGGAGGCAAGAATCGATTGAATGGCCAACGCGATCACCTGATCTTTCATCATTAGATTTCTTTTTGTGGGGACATGTAAAGAGCAATGTGTACAAAACTAAACCTTCAGATTTGAATGACATAAAAGAAGAATAGCGCTTGCGATTAGGTCAGTTTTATTTGAGATTAGGATGTTGCCAAGACATCGTATTCTACATTTCATTTCGTTTTGCATTACATTTTAGTTTTTGAGTGTATTTTATCGAGTTTCGGTAACCGCATGATTTTAATTTATTTTATCTTAATTGTTGCAATAAACGATATCATTTTTGAATAGAGAATGAAGAGACCTTTTAAACGATATATCACAAACATATACTTCTCATTTGAAAAATTGAGGGTTGTACCTGTCATTCGAAGGGAGTTGAAAGTAGGGGTGGCATTTTTACGTTGAAGAATGTCAAATTATAATCTACATTTGACGTGTTTCGGGATTTTTTTTAATATGTACAGTAACCGAAATAATTAATTTAATCCATTTAGCTTTTACACGCTGTATGTACGGTATATTGGATTTGTGCAAATTTCTATATAAAATCGTATGCAGCCCCCATTTATAATACGTCCTTCTAAAAGTTTTGTCCGTTTTTATGAGTATTCTTCAAACTGCAGGCAGAACTTCGATGCTCAATTCGTTCAATTTTCGGACGGGTGATTTGTGAAACGTGGGGATGGGCGATGTCGTGGAGCAGAATCGGACCTCTTCTGTTGACCTGTGACGGCTGCTACTGACGCAATTTTCGGTTATTTTTCGATTCATTAACAATTTACCTAGGTTAAAAATTAAAAATCTTTGTTAATCATTAAGATTTTTTTTCATGTTGATATCGATCAGAAGCTTCATGAAAATGACTTTTTTTATTTTCTATTGTTCCAAAAATAGTTATGAACAAATACGTTGTTTATGAGGTTATTAATTTTTTTTGAAACATAATCTTTGATGCAAATTATGATTTTAAAAAAATTGTTTCTTGAAAAAAAAATGTCATTGTTTGAAAACTGATATGTCAATTAACGATTTTTCTAACACTTGTAATTGAAATTGAGGAGCCATTTTTTTAATCATAATTCATCTTGTTCTTTGATAACTGAATAAAAATTCATTTGAATTTTTCTTTGTTTGTTCAATAAACAGATTGTTATAAAAATTATATTTTTTCTATATATTTTATCTCTTTCTACATAATGTAACAAAAGCAACCATGTATTGAGAAAAAAAAATTCATATTTTGAAAATTCAGTTATCCTTCACTTCCATCATTCTCACCTGGTCTTCTTATGTTTAAACTCATTATAACATATAAAATAATTGAGATACAATGAAAAAACTCAGAACTTGAATATTTTCTGTTAATTGAAGAACACTTTTAGGCCAAAATTTGAACTCTTACCTAATTATTCATTTCATTTATAGCATTTGTTTTTATTTTTTCAATTTTTATGTTTAAATATCTCATAGAATATATTTAATATGACTTTTTATCCGACGTATATTCGTCAATAATTTCAGCTCATCAATTTTATGAATTATGGATAAATATAAGTTAACAAGAAAACTGTTCTTCAACTTCATTAGCCTAAGTATCTTACAAACTGGAAATGAACTAGAAATTGATTATTTGAATTAAGTTTTTTTATAGATTTTCTTCGCTCCCCAGCGAAGCTTCCACAAGCTCTGTAGCAAACAGTGTATACTCAGCTCTAGCAGTATCGTCTTCATTCCTATCGTTGAATTCGTCATCTTCAATTATTGTAACCTTTTTGCCATTTTCACAAATATCTCCTTTACAATGTTTACAAAGAGACGAATGTAGGAGTCCGGCTTTTCGACATCCATATCTGTTGGAACAGTTTTTAATGCAATTAAAGTGGACTAATTTCAGCAGGTTACCAGGAGCTAATTGTCTTGTTATCAGAAAAGATAGTAATCTGAAATGGAATTAAAAAAAACTTTTAATAAATGTAAACAATTCCTAATAAAAAAAACTCTATTAAAATAAACACAATTTCTAGGCCCATAAATAAATTTAAGGAAAAATTTTCTTATTTATTCTTATTTTTACTCATAATTCATAAAATAATAGATTTAATGTAAAATTGATAAGCCCTAATTATTGATAAATATACATCAGATAAAAAGTTATCTAAGTCTTAGAATAAGATGTTTTACCATAAAAATGCCTTTTTGTAAACAAATTCTCTGAATGGAATGAATAATCGGGTAAGGGTTTGAATTTTGGGGCAAATTTGTGCTGTACTAAAAAATAAATGAGTCCTGAGTTTTTCCATCGTATCTGATTTAGTTTATAAGTTATAATAAGTTCAAACATAAAAAACCAACTGAAAATGGTGGAGTAAACAAGAACAAAATTTTTTAAAGTAGATATAATATATGAATACATTTTTTTTCTCAAAACATAATACATTGTTGTTTTTGTTACATTGTGTAGAAAGAGAAAAATGATATCTAGAAAAATTTTAATTGTTAATAACAAATTGTTTATCAAATAAACAATGGAAATTCAAATGAAAATAATATTTTGTTTATCGAAGAGCAATATAAATTATGATTTTGAAAAATGGTTCCTGAATATTAATTACAAGTGGTAGAAAAAAATTGTTCAATAACAAATCCGTTTTTAGGTAATAATTTTTTAAACAATTTATTTAATCATAATTTGCATCAAGGAATATAGTTCCAAAATAATTTTTTAAATTATCTTGTAAACAAGGCATTTGTTCATAACAATTTATGAAACAATATCTGATAAAAATTTTTAAAAACCATTTTCATATAGCTCCTGATCATAAAAAACCGATGGATGGTAATATAAAAAAATTAATTTTCAATGAATAATGAAGCTTTTCAATTTTTAACCTAAGTAAATTGTTGATAACAAATTGAATAAAATTACATTTTTTTTATTTTCTCAACGGGAATCAATTCTGAGACCTTTCAAAATTAGCCTACTTGCAATGTTAATGTTTAAGTAGAAAAATGTGGGAATTAATGCATAATATAATTAACTGGAAAATCACGATAAATATTTTTTTTGGCCGCGGATTATTGTTCATTTATTCATCCAGTAGGTGTCAAAATCTTTTCACTTCTTAATTTTGATATTCAATAAGTTTTCAACCCTGTGGGAAAATTATAAATCTTGGTCCTATAGTTCCTTGTTTTTGTAGATATCCTCTACTTTCTGAATCTTTTTTCGAATTTGAAAACTGTCGAATAGTTTTTGTGATATTTGCAAAAAAAGTAACCCCATTTTTTTTAGTTAATTGTTTTTATCTTTTGCAATTTTTGCAAGCGGCACTTGAATGTTTTCAAAAATTATCTATGCGCTATTTCGAATCGTTCATATGTTTCGGAAGCGGAGAAAAAAGTTTGACCTAAAAGACACTTACCAGCGTATCACTAATAGTCGACTGATATCGATTTATTAATAGGGCAAGTCTGAGAAAAAAAAAGGTATGACATCTGGTCTTACGAAAACATAATTAATAATCCACGAATATCAGTGATAAACGAGTCTTTTCTCAATTTTATTAAAGTCGTCTTCGTAAGAGGAGATATCATAGATATTTCTTACCATTATTACTATTTTGAGGAATTTCACTGAATTCTGCAGATGATTCGACGTTTCTAGGAAGTCTTTCTTCAGTGGTTTGGTATTTCTGCTTCTAATATTTTTTTTTCTGTTTCAGATTCAATCTGCAGCGACTCTTCTTCTTGAGAGTAAAATGTTCTATGTTCCTTTTCTTCTGAACTCCGCTCTTCAGAGGTAGTACCACATCGAAAGCGGCAGTGAAGAAACGTAAGGTGTCATTCTTCAGAAGAGAGATGTGCGTAGAAGATTTTAGCGAATGTAAATAAATGAATGTATACATAAAATAGAGAGTGGTTACATTTATGGAAAAAAACTATCTGTTACCAATTAAGATATTCGTCAAAAATATACTGGGTGAGCGTTCGATAAATTAATTCAAGTGTACTGATATTGATGATAATTATTCGGAAAAAGAAAGTAGTTTATGCTCAGAGAATGACAGACTGACAGATGCAAATCAGCAAAATTCGAAGGATTTTTGAGTTCGAAGAACTCAGGCCGGAATCTTCGAAGCATTCACTGAGTTTGGACCGGCTGGATGTTACTGACCATTATTTTTTGGAGAGGTGTACAACCTTCTTATCACATTTTTGTTGAATCAGAATGATAAAGTGATAATAATTCAATTTGGAAACTCTTTGAAAATATGAGACGTTAACCATACTATTTTTGTTTCTTGAACCTCACACTGACTTACGAGGGCTGTTCAAAAAGTAATGATAAAATACTCTATACAATTATAAATAGTTATACAATCTACCGAATCTTCATGCTTTTCGCCCTTATATTCCATTTCAACTTCCACACTGTCTTAAGTTCTTCGAATCACGATTCCGCAGCTTCAATGACCTATCAGTTGGTCGTGAATTACGGAACTCTGTTGAATCTGAATGGTAAAGTGATGATAATTCAATCCGGAAACTCTTCGTTAATAGGAGATGCTAACCAATTCGCAAATAAATATACTATTTGCGGGGAAGTAGTTGTTTTCCGATAGGTATTTACCATGGTTTGATCTCAAATAAATATACTTTTTCTATTTCTTGAACCTCACACTAACTTACGAGGGATTTTCAAAAAGTAATGATGAAATACTCCACACAAATATAAATATTTATTCAATATTCCATATCTTTATGTTTTTTGTCTTTATATTCGACGACTTTCATACTGTCTGTTTTAAGTTCTTTGAATCACGATTCCGCAGCTTCAGTGGCCTAATAATTGGTCATGAATTACTGTACTCTGTTGAATCTAAATTCAGAAGCCCATAGGAAAATAGCAGTTGCTAAACATTTCACAAATGAATGTATTGTTTAATTTTTTGAGTCTTACACAAATATAAATATTAAATCAATCCTGGGAAAAAAACTTTTCGGTTTTCTACTTCTTCATCTTCATACAAAAAAAAATGTGTAAAGTGTCTTCTGAATCTGTATGCTTTTTGCCCCTCTGTAAAAATGCAACTTTTGCATCGTCTTTTTCAAGTTATTTGATGCGCGACCCATCAGCTTTATTGGCCTTGTAATTGGTCGTAATTTCCGCCAAAAATTCAGAAATTTGAATCGTACTATTTATGGGGAACAGATGCAATGTAGGCATTGCTAGTAAACTGATGACGTGTTATTCATATTTGAGTATTTGTTTTCATCTGTTTTCCTTTACAAAATGTTGCATCGCAATCAAAACCGATTTTCAACAATGCATTTTCTCTGTGTTGACCAATTCCACCAACAAACTGCAAGACATCCTTTGCATGACCGAATAATTATCAGACATGCGGCAAGCTTGCTAACGGTAAGTATCTCTTCTACGCGAACGATAACTACAGTTGTGTTCTTTTCAATATCAGTGTAAGACGTTGAAGGGCCTTCTTTGCTCTGCTCGTTAGCAAAACTGTGTATACTATTCTCGAATTCCTTATACTGCTTTCCCCAGTCTAGCAAATAATTTTATGTTGCAATGGATGATTAAAAAAGAGGCTACGAAATGGTACGCAGTATTTCACAGGTTCACTAGTACCATTACTTTTGAGCATCCCTCATATCATGAAACTTGTCATTTATTAGGACAAGTTATATTGAAAAGCAAGTTAAAACTTTTAAATGTGCATGCAGAATGATATTTTTGTATATAACATCAAATCAATGGTTTTTTTAATCGTTCAAAGAAGAAATGTCCAAAATTATCACTACTGACACGTGTATGATGTAACTGTCACAGTTTTGAAAAGAGAATGTTTTTACTGATTGATACTCTCATTTTTCTTCTCCTCAATTCACCTTCAATACTTTCCCATTTCTTGTTTTTACTTACGATATCCTTCAGCTTGAACTCCTGTGATACTGACTTGTCCCTATATTTACAACAGACTGGAAATGTTGAAATTAACTCCTCGTAGGTGTTAGGTATATGGCTTCTCTCAAGTGTTGGCAACTTATTTATTTCCTGGGTGTTGTCTATCCTCGAGTCGCGATCGTTTCTTCTCCATGGGCCACTATGATCTGATCTGTAAGCATCTTGCTTTTCCTCCGCGTTTGGAATATCGCTTCTTCAGATACTTTCAGCTTTTGGTCTTTTTCAGCAATTCATTGATATGTCCCCCAGTTTCTGCAGTTGTAATAACGCTTATTAGCGTAAGGATCTATAGGATAGGTTAAACTGATTACTCTTTCGATATCTGCTCCATATTATGGTCTCATGCTGATGTTATTATCGACTCCTGAGTTGGTTCTGATATACTTGCTTCAACTACTGTTGTTCACAGCGCATTTCCTAGATTTTCACAATCGTTCGATATTAGTTTCGGTTGCTGTCCAGAATGTTTTGTAGGATTTCCACTAACTGTTCCGGAAATATAGAAATAATGCAGTAATCTTTTCTTCTTTCTACTAACCTTAGGCTTTGTCTACTGCCTGAAATTGTAGTCGGAACATGATTGTCGATATCGGAGTCTATTATTACCTCATGATGGTCGTGCAGCTGTAGTATCTTGTTTTTCATTTACTGTTGTCCTAGTTGTTTGACAACATCTAGTGGTCTTATTTTATTTTTCATTTTCCTTCTTCTCGTTCGTCTTGTTGCCTTCTTTCTTGTTTTTCTCCTTCCTTTTCATTTCTTATTGCTCTAGGTATTGTTCTTTTGTTAAACTCTTCTACTCAAACTCTCTTTTCTCTCTCTCTCTCTCTTCTAAATGCATGACGTTCCCAACCAATTAACTTATTGACTTCTATTGTTGAACTATGTTTATTGGAAAGTCGACTTCTTGTTGCCTTCTTTCTTGTTTTTCTCTTTCCTTTTCATTTCTTAATGCTCTAGTTATTGTTTTTTTGTTAAACTCTTTTCCTCAAACTTTCTCTCTCTATCTCTACTAAATGCATGACGTTCCCAACCAATTAACTTATTGAGTTCTATTGTTGAACTATGTTTATTGGAAAGTCGACTTCTTGTTGCCTTCTTTCTTGTTTTTCTCTTTCCTTTTCATTTCTTATTGCTCTAGTTATTGTTGTTCTTTTGTTAAACTCTTTTACTCAAACTCTCTTTTCTCTCTCTCTCTCTCTCTCTCTCTATTTCTCTCTCTCTATCTCTCTCTTCTAAATGCATGACGTTCCCAACCAATTATTGAGTTCTATTGTTGAACTATGTTTATTGGAAAGTCGTTTATTTCAATTCAAAAAATGTTATTTTGATATACTTCATATCAATAGAAAAGCTTCAATTAAAAAAATCTTCTGTTTAAAATATGTTTTTTCGTTAACCAGCTGTCACACCCCTAAGAACGACAACCCTCAGAAGTCGAAACGTGTGCGAGCTAAGGATTAAGGAGGTATTACCTTTTAACGTGTGATTACTAACACGGGAACATTCTACTTTTGGATTACTGGCAATATCCAATGGATTCTCCTTACACGACTCTAGTTTCTTCCTCTTTATTAATGCGTTTGAATTTTCGATTTTTCGCAAGCAATGTTGCTTGGAAAGCAATTGCTAGAGAAAGACTACCAAAGAAATAATAAAAATATAAATTATTCAATTTTATATGTCAGACGCATAACGTTCATTAAATTCTTCCTTGGTTGAAAGATCTCTATGCCTAAGAATATTATCAATAGTAATTTCACAAGACATCGAAATTTAATTGATGAATTTCTATTCTTCAACGAAATAACTTTGTTTTTTAGCAATACCATGGGAGCAAACATCATGATGGTTGCTCGATTGGTATTGCTCAGAAATAACAAACGTTTGAGTTTGAAAAAATGGACATATATCTGAAAGAATTTTTAGGTCGAGTGTAATTCGTAATGATTATTTCCTGAAATATTATCAGTTAAATGCATCGATGTGAAAACAACATATCAATTCTCATATTAAATAAATTATATTATCTGAATAACAAAAAATCTCAGCAAACAACATTTGTTTGAATGAACAACGTTTGAATTTATGTACAGATTCTATTGTATTCTATTCTTTTCGGTTTCATTCAAATTCAGAATAACGTTACCATTCGAATTGAAAATGTCTCACTATCAGAATAAGTTTCGATTGTGATCTAGAGATTTCTGGAAATCATTTTCATTTTTCATTTTGGTCTTTTGTGTCTGTTCATTGTATTGGTGAGTTTTATTTGATTTACATATTCGTCTGAGTTGTCTCTGTAGAGTTTGGGTCTAGTTACTGTCATAATTACAATATCAAATCAAACTTGTAAATTTCTGTAGAAGCATTTAAACAAATTTTCAATATTGAGTCACAGTTATATTTGATTCCATTGATTTCAGTGACAGTGATTGGAATTGAGAGAATGATGTATAACTAGGCCCCGAGAGTCACTAATGATTCAAGAATAATTACACCTAGATATTAATTTGATGGCTGTCAATTTTATCGCTGTTATTAAGAAGCGTTTCACCACTCAAAATTCCGTTTCAGTGGCCCTATTTTCCATTAATTTTCCATCAATCTATCGGTTGGAAGGAAATAATCAGTATAATATTGATCTCACTGATATCACTATGCATATGATCACAAATATGTAGATTTGATCAGATTTCCAATTCAAAACAATATTTAAACTTCATTTGTGTAATTTACATATTAAAAACGTGGATTCATAAAATCTGATATTAATTTGACGAGCTAAATAAAACTTCACTTATTTGAGACGTTCTTTTTACCAAAAATATCTCCCGTCTCGAACAATATACGTTTTTTTTAACTCAAACGATAAGTTTATAAATCATTATTGTAAAACCCTGTCTCAGTTATTAGCTCAGTATTGAAAACAATACGAATGTAAACTTTAAAAATACTATATTATTTTGTCATGAACTCCATCATCCTTGTCATCATTATATTGCTTGCTTTGGTAGGTTTATCAAAAATATTTCTCCAATCTAAGAGCTCTCTCCTCAAAATTTTGGTCTGTAATTGAATAAACCCTGAGATCATGTAAAGAGCACGAAAATTGTGTACGGGAATACCGCTACATAAGTCTGAGTAAGTTGCCTTCTAGTTGCGGTAAAAAGTGGCATTATATATTCGTTTTACATACTGTCCGTCACAAAGTTCACTATTTTCACTAGTTGTAGACTCATTACATCACATGTATAAGACTCATGGATATTTTTCTTGGTATATGTGAGAAATGATGCATGGAAAATTGTTTAATGAACTATTAAGAGAAACAACACTACTACACTGCCAGAAAGTGAATCAAACCAACACTGCCACAAGAGATTTGATTTTTTAGTATTTATCTTACGAACTGCCTTTTTTATTATTTCTCTGATTTGTCAAATATTCCTTCACTTTGCCTTTCAAATATATTCCAAGTTGGATATCTTAATATAAAGGTTATATCTAATATGTGTGACGACGTATTTATAATGATTTTCCATTAATGTTTTCTAATCTACTTACCCAGTTATGAATACCGCATTGAATTATTACTCGGCAACGAATTTCTTAAAACTTTTCAGCTGAAATCCTATTTTCAAGGGGTATAATGTACCTTTTGTTCATAGCAATTTGTAAAAATCAATTTATCTATTTTTATTTGCGTGGTAAAAACTACTTAAAATCTCCGTAGGAACTAATTGTTAAAATAAAATAAATCGATCAATCAATTCAGATTCTTTGCTCTATATGACGATTATTCAAAAGTAAAAATCAACGGATATACCCTTGTTTTCGTTATTCACTTTAAATTTACAGTGAAGCCGATTGACAAATCAAATTTCATAATCATACCCTCTGACTGAAAGTGAATTTGTCTGGAATGAACTATTCACAAATCCCGTACTGCCGGAACATATTTCTGCTAATAGATATACATTCTACCATATCATAGGTAGCTTTCTCTGTCATATAACAAATTTCCGTGAGCTTAATAGATTATCGCAAAAGTTAACTTGAATATATAGTGTCACTTTGGTTACTCCAATGAAAAATATATTTACAATAGATAATATATACGAAATAAATGTATCTATAATGAAAGTTCTGTGAAATTATATGGACACTGAATCCAGTTACATGGCAACTATCAACGTGTACCCCTGGCTCAGTTCAAGGAATTTTTATACAAACTTTGAAAAAATATTCGTGAAATTTGTTACGCAAAGTTCGTAAATCGAACGACATAATATTTAAGACATCTTTTGACTTCTGCTTAGTATTTCAACCATGTAATCAAATACTTTTTCTATCATCATTCACGGATATAATTCAGAACGAATATTTTCCACAAGCTATTCTGGACCAAGGTTTTTTTTTCAAAGCGTTAACTTATAATTTTTTTTTATCATAATTTGTTCATTTTTTTAGTCTAATTTGAAATATTTCGAAAAGAAACTCAATGCCACTGAGTGTCAGAAAAGAGCAAATAAAACAATAATTTACTAGAGTTCATATGACTGGTAATATATGATGGTGCTGAACGCGAATCTGAGGTGTGCTTGAAACTTCATTTCAAATAAAAACTTTGGAGTATGCTTGTATTTCTGTGATTCTAGAACAGCCACCGTCATGTGCCTTTGGCATTTTCAAATCTCATTAATTGGATCCACTAGCATGGAATTCACTTTCAGCTCAGCTTCTACTTGCCTTAGTAAAGAAGGATTTTCATCCTTGTAGGATAGATGAATATTCCAAAGTCCATCGTGAGACAAGATAACACGGAGAAGATATGCAGTTCGTAGATGGAAGCACCATCAGGGTGTTGGAGAGACACACTTTAGAGTGGAACATCGCCAATTCCAAGAAGTATCGACAGTAGAGAACTCTCTCTTTGACAAGTATCAGAACAAATAGAACAGAATTACTGCTACAAATATGATTAACATCAACCCTTCCATTATCATATTTCCTCGGACAATAGAAGAGTTCTGTCTGGAGACTGTGAAGACACCAACAGTGGGGATGCCCTTCTCTGCATGATACGAGAACATTAAAAACTAGGTTTTTGAGGCAGCTACTCGAACAGCTGATGAACTTTCCGCAAAAATAAACTCGCTTCCACGACTACATAATGATCTTATTCAAAAACACTGAAGACCTTAGCTTATCTATGAATTTGACCGAAGGATTCATCATGACTCTTAATACCGTGCTCCTAGGGATATTGAATCCGTTTTGGGTCATGAGGAGTATCAAATTTGTTGAAACTATGCATTCTCCACTATCAGGTAGGTACAAACTATTTCGCCTGATATTGCCCTCCTCGAACATCATAGCTCCGGGTGAGATGAATATCTTCAGGAAGAAAGAGGAAAAACGAATGAAATATCCCAAGCTACGTAGACTCTACTTGAACTACTCTGTTAAAATGGCTGTTCTGATTATAGAAATCCTCCAAAATTTCCTTGAATCATTAAAACACCAAATGCCTAAATTTGTAAAAAGGTGAATATTTTCATTCAACATTATTTTGAAATATGATTGAAATTGAAATTTCCTTGAAAGACTTGATATGTTCATATATATTTGTGTATATCCCAATAATTTTATTTTAACGATAAACATAGTCTTTTTGTTTATTTTTCCTTGCATTTTTGTTTCCTAAACCATCAAATAATATCAATGTTCGTATATTTCGTCAGTTTAGCACATCTGCAGATAATATTTGACCGTGTCCATATAATTGAACCACATTGTATGTAAATGACTGCCAATTTTGTACGTAAGTTACCAGTGCAACCAATTATGTGTACAAATTGTCGTTCCTTTTTTGAGACTATTAATCTTTTCATGTGTAAATTTTAAAATTATATACAATTTTTTATATTTATTTTGAGTAACAGTATATATGTTTTTGTACAAAAAGATATAGTTGTACTTATTATTTTGTCGATGAACTTAGTCCGCCATATGGACGAAGTTCTTGGCATAAATTGAATTTATTATGATTACCTGATGTATTGTGCATCGTCTTGAGTTACCGTTATTATCTGTTAATTAACATAAGGTTATCTGAGCTTGTTTATTAGAAAATAAAACAGATTATTATTATTGAAATGCGTTTTTATCTTTGTTGTACAATGCTTATTGAATGATAAATGAACTTGCCTGTAAGAAACAGCGATCATAATTGTCAAATTTGGTTCAACCTCATAACTTTCAAAGGTTTTCATATCTTCAATTTTCCAAAGGTAGAGACTATCTATGATGGTACCAATGCTTCATTATCAAAGGTAGGATTTTAAAGAGTATTTTGTAATCGGATTACATGTAATTTGAAGTATGGAATAATCGAATATCTAAATAATCTGTTTCGAGATACTCTAGAATCTTCCTTCTTTATGCTTTGTAATAATTGGAGGGTGGGCTAAGAGGGGTCCATTTTAGATTTAAAAAATCACTGAAATGCAGGGAGTTGAATTTGAATATATTAATAAATGAATATATTAAATATTTTGATGCATTATATGCCCAACAGTGTGACCGTTGGATGAAAAGTGTTAGATGTAGTTATCGAGCAAATAATAACGCTTCTTGAGTTAATTTCATAAATCTTATATTCTTCATTTTCACCATTAGATGTGTTAATAATATTAAACCAAAATAACTATAACCAAATTCATAACAAAACATCATTCATAACAAACAACATTCGTTGATTTATTTTATAAAGAACTCGAATTCATCATTCAGTATGCCGTCTTCCCCGTTCTATACAAATGATAGTCCTTTCATTCACATAATTTGTGGCTTTTTTAATAAATAGGTGATTTATTCCCGAATGGTATTCTCTAAATGTTATTTATTTGCAATTGGTATGTGCTTATGCACTAGTTATTTTAGATTACCCCATAGAAAAAAGTCCATCGGAGAGAAGTCCGATGATCTTGGTGGACATGATCCACCGATCCTCCGTTTGGTGTATCAGTGCCTGTCAAGATAATGTCACAAATTTCGTCTAATACTTAGAGGCAGATTATCCAAAACTTCACACAACTGATTCATAATGAAATTTTGGTACACGTCTGGGATCAAATTTTCTCTAGAAAAGGATGGTCCAAATATTTAGTTAAGTAATAACCCACACCGCACATTTATCCTAATAAATATTGAACAAAATAAAAATTTTACTCGAATATCGAAATCTATTTCTTTAAGAGCGTGTTTGAACTTTGGTGCAAAATTTTTCTCACAGTTTCTATGCCAAACTCTGTGTCTTCACTAATACTCCTAACAATAGTTTTTCTGTTTTCAACAACGCTCAAACAAACATTAAGTTGTTCTTCATTATACTTCATTGGATTATGTGGTTTCTTGAAACTATTCAATATCCTTCTCATAGTACTGAAGTGAATATTACCTACTTCCTGGATGCCGGTGATTGAAAATACAACCGAGATCTCGATATGGCACATTTTCACCACATAAAAGAATGATTTTAACTTTGTCTTGTGTGGATAACATTGTACATAAAGCTTATTTGTGAATTATAAATGTACGAAAATCTGTACACAAAACAACTCGATTCATTAAACGCACTAATTTGACATTATAGGTACCCAAAATTAAATTTTTTTTCAAAAGCCTCTACTAAGGAAAAAATTTATTTCGATTTGATCTGTACCTACTATTTTCTTCCCGAAATTGTATATCATATTTGGTACAGAATATTACTGGAGTTTTTTCCCAACACCAAATCGTTATTTTCAACACCTCGACACGTGTTTCGATCACCAAGTGATCATCTTCAAAGAGGAAGATT
>WOGQ01001483.1:0-14387 GCA_015342025.1 Leptinotarsa tumamoca | reverse complement strand
TCAGAACTAGAAGTACAAAAACTTTTTACAGCCGACTGGCCAGAACTAATTTGTATCTCAAGTCACCTATCTTTAGCATTTGCAATAATTTCAATTTGATTTCAAATTTGTGTGATATCAATTATGATTCCATAGAATATATTGTTGACACTGCATCTCAGTATTTCATGGAGAATTTTTAATTTTCTGGTATAGTTTTTTTTTCTATTTTATTTTATTATATTATAATATTCATTCATTTTCTCAAATTGTAACTTTGTAATTATAAGGATTGATATAATTTTTTTTACCATACTTAGTTAACCCTGTAAATGGTGTTTAACTGTTGGGTATTGAATGCTACTATTATTATCATCAATAACTCCCTTTATATCCCTCTAGTTTGTGCAGATCCTTCATCGGATTTTTGTCTTATTTTTCTGAACACAATTATGATTCGTCAATCAATTGCTTGCCTCCTGTAATCCAGTGTCTCACATGACCGTTGCCCCTTCGTTGCATTGTCTTCGGTCAAGATCTCATTGTTCAGGTTTCTTCTAAATTGGATAGTCCTGTCACCATTCCGGGTCTGATCTCCACTGTATGGAAGTCATTCTGTTAACCAACTAAGAATAATTACTTCTACTTCATTAGGTTTTGGAGGCGACTTTTGTGAAGCAAAAATCAAAAGCTGCAGTGAAAATTTGTGTGAAAACAACGGCACCTGCGTAGATGAACATGGCTCCTTTAGATGTGAATGTATTAGTGGATTTATCGGGAAAAGATGCAACTTGCTGCCATGTGATTACCGACCGTGCGGATTGAATAGCATCTGTGTTAATAAGAATGAAGGGAACGTCACCAAAGCAAGTTACAGGCAAGTAAATATGACATACAAGCAAGTAATATTGTGAAATGACAAGTTTATTTTCAGTTGCGTTTGTTCTGAAGGATTCTCTGGAGACACCTGCGCTGAACAAATCAATCATTGCGCAGGCTCTCCTTGTACAAACGGGGGCACATGTGTCAGCCATACCACCAATTATTCCTGCAGCTGTACCAGTTTGTACCACGGCACCCATTGCGAGAATAAACGAAACACCAAGTATCTGTTGAAGTTCGACAAGTACGACACGAACGATTACATAAAACTGGGCGGATTTCGTAAGAATGTCACAGAGGTTTGAAGCGCAATTCACCGGGCATTCAAACAGTGCTTTACTTTATATATCGATCATGTTGAGATAGAGGAAAAAACTTTTAACGGCCAAGTTGTCAAAATCGTTCAATACTTGGTTCTTTTTTTCACATATATCAGTATTATCGATATATCAAGCAAACACGTACTGTTGGGACACCCCGTATATGATAAACGGAATGGTCATCGTTTTCCTTTCAGATAAGTGCCTGCTTGTGGATGAAAACTACGGACAATTTCAACTACGGGTCGCTCATATCTTATGCCACGAGAGCTACAGACAATGCCTTCACGATAACAGATTATACAGGGTAATGAATTACTTTATCAAAACCTTATTTAAAAGTTTGGTCCTTCGAGCCGGATAACTGTATGTAAACTTGTTCGCTTCGAAAATGATTAATCATTGCATAATTTTCAAGACTGGTTTTATACGTTAACAACAACTACGTCGTCACTGACGTGTACCTAAACGATGGACACTGGCACCATGTTTGTGCGAATTGGAGAAGTATGGACGGTTCTTATGAAGTTTTCGTTGACGGCCTACTGACGAAGAATGGTTCGGGCTTGTCTACAGGGGTACATATTCAAGGTATCCGTAGTTTTCAAAGTTGCAAAATATGTTCAATACTTTCTCTGAAGTTTATTGAATGATCCATTGAATTGATTCGACTTTTTATTATTACAGGTTATGGAAATATGATTATAGGCCAAGAGCAGGACATATTCGGCGGAAGGTTCAGTCAAAGTGAGTCTTTCGTCGGAAAAATGGCATACATTGATGTTTGGTCAAAAGCTTTGACACACCAAGAGGTCCTGACTCACAACAGCGACTGTAACGAATCATTTTTCGGTGACTTGTACGCCTGGCCTGAAATGCAGGATTACATTCAGGGAGGAGTTGAGGTAAGAAATAAAAAAAATGTTGCAAAAATCACAAATTTTCTCTTTTAGGTAACAGAGTCGTCGTTTTGTAATTCTTGCTCGGTGCCGAAAACTCTGTACAACGGCTTTATCGACGTTGTCGAGAACACAGCGTTCTATTCCTGTTATACTGGGTATTCGTTGAACGATAACAAGTTCATAAAAGGTAGGAAGTGTTCCAAAGCTTCTAAATGGGAAGGAAAGTACGAACCATACTGTAAAAGTAAGCTCTGCATATAAAAACACCTGCATTTGTTAACAAGAGCATTTTAGAAGTGTACTGCGGCTACCCTGGTTCTATTAGAAACGGGTTCCCGATAGGAAGGAACTACTACTACAACGACACAATTTCTTTTGGTTGTTTAGAAGGTTACAACCTCACAGGAGATAGCACCATTCTGTGCAAGGAAAACGGACGGTGGTATCCAGAAAAACCACGATGCATCGGTGAGTATCCTGCATAAACGGTATCGCGCTTAGGGCGAATAGTTTGAGACCCGAAATGGAACCTTGTGGAACCCAATTTCTCTAACAGTTTGCATCTGTTCAGGTATCCAGTGCACCGCTTTCAAACAACCAGACAACAGCGACATAATCATAATGTCGGAGCAAAGCTACGAAACGTTCTCAGATCAAGCGAAGTTTGAAATCGGAACCCAAATCGAGGTAGTCTGTGACGTCGAAGCGGAACTTGTTGGGGAGTCTGTGATCACTTGCTTAGAAAATGGTAATCGACTGTTTCTCTTACAGCCTCACACTTTACATATGTTTATAATTTCATACAGGAACTTGGGACTTTGAACCTCCGAAATGTAATTTGAAGGAGCCCCCTAAGGCTCCGAAGCTGGACTGCCCCATCGATCAAGTACCGAAAGCTCCGATTAACGGTTACATAGACTTGGATTCCTTGTATGCCGCTGGAAACGTTACTACTAACTTCGTGGAGTATAAGTGTAAGTTCGGTTACAAGCTGAAAGGGGAAAACACAACCACTTGCATCATTGACGGATACTGGACGGAACCAAATATTTCTTGTGACCGTAAGTAACTTCTTGCTTCAAGTGGAAATGTCATCTTCTAACGCGCATCTAGTGGGCAGACAATCAGAAAGCTCTTCCTACATTTAACAAGCGGTCATGTGTTTTCATGGCAGCAATACTTTCATTTCTTATGTCTTTTATATCACTCTTTCTTTTGTTGAAGACAATTGTTGTAACCTCTGTTAGGCCTCAGTGTTCTCATCATCTCTTCAGAATGTTTATCGCGCGTCAAAAGGAGTGTTGTAGTTTCGGTGTTTGGGAAGAGCGCTTGTTTGGATCCACTACTTTTGTCAAAATGCATCACCGATTATGAAAACTTGTTCTTTGAGTCACTCTCGCCCATAAATATTTCACAAAACGACTAATTTTTGTTTTCCTTCAGCTGTAAAGTGCGGAAAACTGCCTACTTTCAAAAATATGAAACCGCTCCAAGTTGCCAAAGATGGATCCTATCATTTCGGAAACGTGGTGTCCTTTGAATGTGATGATGGTTACAAAATGTTTGGTAACAAAGTTATAAGATGTACGCCAAGTGGAAAATGGTCCAAAATGCAGGGAAAATGTCTCAGTGAGTATATAGAACTCGACTAATATTATAAAAAAATCAAAAGTGATGCTTGTCAATAACCTACTATTAAACCAACAACATTCTTTTCAAAGCTACATCAGCATATACTACAGAACCATTTTGAAAACGCTGAAAATAATCTGTTGGTCAAGTTGACTCAAAAAAATTAAATGAACAACAAAATATTATGACAGAGTAAATTGTTTCAATTCAATAGTCAATTATAACTGAATCGGCAGGAAAGTTCGAATTACAAATTACGTTAAGTTTGCTCACTATAATCGGTAAGTAGAAACTTCCTAGGAGAATCCTAGAAAAAAAATTCTCTCTATTGGTACATTTCGAAAGTATCACTTGCAATCAATTTATTTATTTTTTATTCACTTCAATAGATTCGAATTGTGTAGATATACATATCACAAAAACTAGTTGTACATACATACATTAAATACATTTTTTTTTTGATTGATGCAACTAGTTTTCCTTTGTTTTCAATATTTTGATATCAACATTGATTCACAAATAGGATTTGAAGCTTTAATAACTTCTAATTATATGCGAGCGCTTTCGACATCAGTCTGTGCTATCATCTTAATGAATTTACTCAACTAAACGTTTTATCTTCTTGTTTGTTCTTTTATACGGTTAGAACGGCTTAATGCAGGTATTTGTCCTCTCCTTTCATTCGGATGTCTCTTTAAATTTGCCTGATACTTGGATTACATCAGGTTATATACTTTGTGTTGGTGTTTCACTAGGTTCATTGTTTCTAGGAATATACTCCACAAAACAACTCTTTCGTTGTGGCTGGTGGTAGAGTTTTTGTTCAGGTACCGGTCTGTGTGTGTGTTGGTTTCCTGTACTCTCTGCGACCCAATGTACCATCTTCACGTTTGTTGGCAAAAACATCCAAGAAGGCTAAGGCTAGAGTCCTTTGGGTTTTTCGTTCCATTGTGAATTGGAGTTTTGAGTCGAGAAAGTTTAGATATCGTAGAAATTTGTTTAGTGTCACTTCATCATCTTGTGAAGGTATAAAAATCTCAGACCACGGCCAAAAAAACCGGAAAATAGCTTGCACTTAGTTATCTCCGGCCGTGAAAGTTTACATTCTTTGATCAATGATTACAATGTTTAAGGAACAGTTTGAAATGCCGTAAAATTCATAAACCAGTCTTCTGTAGGCTATCGAATTGTCCTGCAAATAAGGGGGTCTTTTTCCTTCTTGTTAAAAGACTAATTTGGAATGTGCCAATCCTAGAAGTTTTTGCTAGAAGTCTAAAACTATTCTTGTAGTCCATCGTTTGTTTGGCCGATCTGGTCCAATGAAACTGCTTGCAAAACCATCTCTTACAGTATTCAATAGAATTGCCCCTCTGCGACTTTTTCCTGTTTCCAAGATTGAATACACTTAAGAAAGGACCGCGTTTTACGACGATTTAGGAGATAACAAATGTATTACATCTGGCGGAGACTACTTCGAAGGAAACCAAATAGAAATTGATGAATAAATAAATAATTTTTGAGAAAAATTAAAATTCACCTTATTTTTTGACTAGATTAGTATATTTCTGTCTTAAATACAGTCACGTAGGTTAGAGGAAGGATGATACCTGTATCCTGGGCCTGACAGTACACAAAAAAAAAGTTGTTCTATGCCTTTCCTCTTGTACATGCTACCTTTCGCTTGTATAACTGTGTTATACATAAAAGACCTTGTTGTAGTACTTTCTTCAAGACATACCAGAATCCTCTAAAATGTACATCGATTAATTTTCGAACCGTTTTTCAGAAAAAACTTGCAAGAAGCCCTTAATCAAACCCAAAACGTCGATAAAGGGAAAGTCATATCTGTTCGGCGACAAAGTGACAATCACCTGCCCCAGCGGGTCCACTTTCGAACTACTCTGCACCAAAGAGGGGATTTGGGAAGGAGAAAGGGACGAGAGTTGTTGATGCGAAATCAAAGTATTTGTTAAAAAAAAATCAACTGAACCATATATTATCCATATATAAAAACAACATAATAAAATCAAGTAAGGAACAAACGGATATTTTTATAAGAACTAAACCAGAAAAAAGTGCTCGGGTAAGTTACGAGGAATCTTGCTGTTCCTCCCATCTCACGACTTCCTCTTTTATTTTTTCAATATAATCGGAGCAGACCCTGCAACAGCCGCCTATGATTGTCACACCCAAATTCAGCCAAGTCGGAATGTATTCTTCGAGTTTTTCACAGTTGTTATCCCAACTGAAAATAATTATTGCTATTATAGAACCTGGTGAAAGCAACTAGGATATGAATCTTGAACCCAGTGACGTTCCAAAAGAATATAAGGGGACACAATCGCTAAAATTAAACAGGCTTTATTCGAATTGACCGATATTTGATGATAATCCATTAAGTATTCAAATGAGATTTTCATTAGACGGTTTACAAAACAGCAACACGTTTCTCTATACAATACCTTCCCCTTAGTTTTCATACCGACCAAATTCCACTCAATTCAAACTTTATATAATAAAAATTAGAATCATATGACCTCCATCCTACATAATGACTAATAATTTTATTTTACTTGAGTTATCTAACCTGAATTGGGTAAAAACTAATCATAATTCTTAAACATAAAAGAAAATTATACCAACTCCTTGACTGGCGATGTAATAATTACTTATTTACTAATGTTTGGAATACAAATTTGAATCATATGACCTCCTACTCACTTGATAACTAATAATTTTACATGAGTTTAAGTAAAAACTCAAACAGCCTAAAAGTAAATTTCAATAAACTCATTAAATGGTCACATAATCAACTTTACCAATTTCTACATTACAAAGCAGATTCAGAAAAATTCAATTCCATTTAGTCATTCTGTAAATTTTAAGAATTTTTCAATCCACTAATTTCCGAGCACTCCAAAAGATTTGAGTTCCAAACCGTTCTCTTCCAAATGTAATACTGCATAGTCGTGGTTAACCTCAAGCCCCTGCCAAAAGATAATTTGCAAATGTGGAACTGGTCTCCACATTCAAGAAACTAATCCTATGTTCTTTCATTCTTTGGAAAAAAGTTGTTCCCGTTTGGCCAATATAAAATTTTGTGCAGGAACCACAAATAAACCTATAGACTCCTGAGCTATCCGATATGAAATATGATCTTCGTGGTTTTCATTGAATTTGCTTTAATTATTATTTATCCGGAAGCCATGTCCAAATCTGTCCTTTTCAAAAAACAATGGGCTCACTGAAGTATGTGAATGACCTAGGACGCTTATTATTGTTTTCTGGTTTCGCTGATAACTTTGTAGGCTAATAAAAAAAAGATAAAATTTGATTTCATTATTCAATATAGTTGCCTTTGACTTTTTTTATGTTTTCGTCGGTAACAGCCTCTTTGGAGTGTCCAATGCGAGCATCGTCTTCGATGCTCATTTCCCATCGTTTAAACTTAGCAAACCACTTCTCAACGGTAGATTTTTGTGGTACAAAGTCCGAACAATGATTATCACGCCAAGCCTAGACTTCAACAGAATTTTTTTAATGCTTCATTAACACATAAAATTCCTTTTTAGCAATTTTCCTCAAACTAACAAAAGTTGCTTCACTCAAAATGTTATATCCCACAAACTGATAATATGACTGCTGTAAAACTTGTACATGTCTTTTGAAGGTTAGGGTTCTTTTGGAGGTTAGGGTTAACTAAATTCATATGGATTTAATACTAGCAGTGCCATCTATGTGTTAAACTATGAACTTTCCAGCCCATCTAATACTATTGAACGCTACTATTCATATTGATAGAGATGTGTCGAAGAATTGTGTATGAAAATGCCTGTATAAAAGGATTTATGGAAAATTGCAAAATTATGTGTGGCGGTTTTATAAACTGTTCACTGAAAATTTCCCCAATAAAATGTTACTTAAATGAGCAAACAAACATTTGGCTAGATTTTCATTTTGTTCCTGTTCATGGCTCTGGAAGAAACAACTGATTTCAGATCTCACACTCACCCGGATGTTGGATTGTAATTCTCTCCACTGTTTGCGTAAACGATGAGGGGAATCGGCTCATCACGATCTGCATTTATATTGCGGATCAAACTTTCCACGATGTGGGGAGCGAGGCAATTCACCCCTACAGCTATTATTTGACTGGGATTCGACTTGTAAATTTCCACGGCTGTCGTTTCAAAGTTGTCACCAGAAGCTGTAGAAAAACCGTCCATCTAGAAACAATATATTCTTTATTTTTCATTTAGGACAGGAAAAGCTTAATATAGCTGGTTGGTAAATGAAATTTAAACTAGAGCTAACACAATCCATAGAGCTAAAGCTGAATCAAAAGTTGAAATCAATTGAATATAAAGAAAAAACAGTACTTACTAAAATATAGGTCACTTCAAAATATGATGTTTCAAAGTATTGAATGTAGAGGGAGATGTGGCAACATAAACAAAGGTAATTCATTGCAAGCATCGATTTCCCCAAAAAACATTGAATTTTGGGAGTAGCTCCTCAACATCCGTGGCAGACGAAAATCATTTCTATTTTTTGTTTGATATTGGTGGAACTGGTAGTTGTATATTATTTTATTGAAAAGATATGGGGGTTAGCACCCCCATACAACTACAATTTTGTATAATATGAACGAATGGGGCGTGTAAAAGATGTTTTCAAAAATGATAGTGGAACTGAGCAAGATAAAACTAATTCACCAGTTTTTTTTCAATCAACATTTTTTGCAAATTGAAGGCTCAAATATAAAAACGGATTCTTTTCTCTATGGATTTAAGGTCTGTTCGCAAAATAAGGTGGATATTCAAACGTACATTTGATTAGCGATTGGGGGGGACTACTTTGAATGAGTTGAAATAGAAATTGATGAATAAATAAATATTTCCTGGGCAAAATGAAACTTCACTTCATTTCCTGAACAGACCTCTCATTCCATATTTTTTCACCCCACATATCAGCTGATTTTCCAAAAGTTTTTTAATAAAAAAATTAAACCGTAAGATTTTTGCGACCAATTCACCATGGGGTTGCTTTTCTATATTTTTTTCAGTCATTCGAAAATCAAGAGCCAGAACTCTTGATTACAATATTCATTTTTGCGAACAGGTAAACGACCTGGATAAAACTCAACCAATAAGCAAAAGCTTGCACTGTATAAAAGACCTAATAATTTCTATCTACCAACCTTGCAGCTGAACGAAACCCAAACTTTAACTTCAGGATATTTTTTCACGATATCGACGAGAACGGAAGCTTCCTTTTTGCTGGGAATCGTCTCGATAGCTAGAAGATCTACTCCTGCTCTGACTAGGGCGTCTATTCGTGATTCATGATACTCCCGTAGCTGTCTATCGGTCGTAAAATCCATGTAACTGCCAGTGTATTCAGAGCCGTCGTGCAAATAGGCCCCATAGGGTCCAACAGAACCGGCGACCAAGGGTCTTTTCATACCTGAATAGACGAAATTTAGCTTATACAGGAATAGCCTGTAGATGGTTTTTGAAAAAATTCAAGTGTCGCTTGCAAAAATCGCAAAAGTTATAAAAAATTGGCTGAGGATAATAATGGGGCTTGGTTTTTTGCAAATATCTTAAAAACTGTTGGACATTTTTCAAATTTGAAAAAATGTCTTAAAAAGAGGAGGAAATTTCCAAAAAAAAGTCCTGCCTTCTGAAACGGTAGAACTCATATTTATAATTTTCCCAGAGGATTGAAAATAAAAGTAGTCTGCGGTCAACAAATTTTATTTGTGATTTTTTTCAATGCATTTTTTTTACCCGAACAGAAACATCAAAGATGCAACAATTGTTAAATAGCAAATCTGATATTTTCTTTGTCTCTGAATAGATTTTTATTGAAAAAATTTGAAAATTATGATTTTTCAATTTATCACCAACAATTTATCATAAAAATTTAAAAACTTCATTCATCATTAAATTTTTTTTATATATTAGTTTCGACCAGTTTTTTAAATGACCAGAAGCTACATGAAAATGATTTTATTTTAATTTTCATCTGCTATTGCTTAAAAAAATTGTTATAAACAAATGCTTGTTTATAAAATGATTTTAAAAAATGTTTTGGAAACAATCTTTGTTGCAAATTTTGATTTTTTTTATATAATTTTTTTTATTGCTTAAAAACGGATTTGTTAATCAACAATTTTATTTTCTTCCACTTGCAATTAATATTGAGTTACCATTTTTTTAAATTAATATTTATCTTTCTCTTCAATAAATAAAAGTGTTTTTATTATGGTAACTAAAGAGAACCATGCATTATTTCTTGAAAAAAACAATTATTAAAATTTATATTTTATATCGAATTTTGAAAATTATGTTTTTTACTCACCTGGTTTGTTATGTTTAAACTTATAACTTATAAACTAATCAAGATACAATGAAAAAACGACTTATTTTTTCTTTATTAATTAAAGAACAAATTTATCCCAAAATTCAAACTATTACCCAATTATTCATTCCATTTATAGCATTTGTTTATAAAAAAAAAAATATGATTTTTTTTTTTAAATTTTCATGTTCAACTATCTTACAAACTACAATAAATTTGACTATATCACTCATATAACTTTTTTTCCGATGCATATTTATCAATAATTTCAGCTTACCTAAGTAAATTTTTGATAAAAAAACTGAAAAGTAACAATTTTTTCATTTTCCAACAAGAATCTCGTTCATGTTTGCTGATGACAAGCAAATTTATTGTTCATTTAAATTGGAAAATATGAGGGAATCAATCGTGATTAAGAAACCCTCCTTAATCTTTCTAATGATCATCTTTTATCTATAAATTGTAACAAATCTTCTGCTGCGCAAATTACACGGTCTTTTTTACTATAAAATACTTAAATTCAAAAATCCTGAATATTTATCTAGAAAAGTTACATATATGACAGATGTGCATAACGTCAATCTTCGGAGGAAAAATATGATCCATATTCCTGTACAGAATAAAGAAATTTACAAAAGGTCATTTACCTATCAGATATCTCTTCACGGCAATCTCCTGGATGTTCCCGAGTTCTCTAAATCAATTTACACTTTCAAAAAATACTAAAAAACATTTGTTTGAGAAACAATGAAACAAGATTTTTTTTAGAGTATTTCCTCAATTATAGTTGAGTTCTATTTATATCCTGGTGTATCTATAGAAAATTGTTGAAAAATATTACTGGAGTTTTTTCCCAACACCAAATCGTTATTTTTACACTTCGACACGTGTTTCGATCACCAAGTGACCATCTTCAAGAGGAAGTAATATTCATTACTACACCAAACAGTACATCATAAGTAGAAAATTGTTATTTATTTTCGTTCTGGTTTATGTGGAAGAATTGGTTTAAAGACCTAACATAATCCATTTATTTACCTCATTACGTGATCTGAATAATATTTTATGTTATGGTAAATAATAAATCATTATTATTATTATTATTCGAACTAAAAGCAAGGACAAAAGCGGCAAGTAAAAAAACTGCATTTAGATTTACGACATGTAACAGCAATTAGGTAACAAAATTGACTTACCGATTTTTTCGCAATTGGAAATCGCTATTTTCGCATATTCTACAGCTTTTTCAATCAAACTGATACTTTCTTCTCTGGAGATCCCCAAATGCTTCATGAAACCCATCACACTAGCCTGATAAGTGTTGGTTTCAATTATGTCCACTCCAGCTGAAAGTGTAAAAACTTCTGCTCACTGATATAAAAATAAAAAACAAGAAATCAAGTTACAAATAATGGAAACGCGATCAGATCATAAACAGCTTCTTGTAGTAGCAGTTACAACTTTAGGTTAATGTGCCAGAGATCCTCATGTTAATCTCACATCTATGATATATTTTTTCAACTCAATTTTCAATAAAATTACAAAAAAAAAGAAATATTTTTGAATGCTTTCCTAGGTTACTTCTTGTTATGAAATTTAACTGTGTTAGGATATCTTGTTTCAGGATATTCTTCACAAATAAATCTCACTTTAAAATATTCCTGTTATGAGCCATAGAAAAAATATAGTACTCTACTCGCGACTTCATTCTTTCAAAGAACAATACAAAAACAAGCCATGAACCAGATCTATCCAACTTCAACAAACGATAGTTAACAACACAGAAAATTGATATACTTCGATGAACCCCATCAATAATATCCCTTGTTTTTTTAACAAAGAAAGACTCTGATGTGGCCTCAAAAACAAGTAATACTCTAAGAAAATTTATTAAAAACAGTTAAAACAAAAGCATATAAGTTGCCTTCTGGTTCTTGCCCTGAACTTTATATTGGCCAAACGGGAAGAATGTTTTTCCAAAGAATAAAAGAGCATGGCAGCTTCTCCATTGTGAAGACCAATTCTACAGTTGCAATCCTTTTTTTTAGTAGAGGAATATGAGTTCAATCACGACTGTGATGCGTTACATTTGGAAAAGGTTTGAAACTCAATCCTTTAGAATGCTTGGAAATCAACAAATTCAAGAATTTGAAACATTTACCGACTGGCCGAATAGAACTGAATTAATCCCCTTCATTGTTTTCTAACGTTGAAATTGGTAGTAGTTGATAAGTAAACTAGCATTTTTTTTTATTACATGCCCATTCAAATCATTTGGTTTATAACATTTCTTTCCAAATGTTTGAATCCGTGTATGTGAACTCAGGTAAAATTATTAGTCATTAAGTAGGAAGAAAGTCATTTCATTCAGATTGATAATTTAGACAAAGCACTAATTAGGTTGAATTTATTTGGTATGAACAAGCGTGAGGAAGCCCTTGTATAATGAAACATGTGTTGCTGATGTTTGGGAACACTGCTTGTTTTTTTATTTATTCTAAGTCAGAGGTGTCTGTTCCATATTTCAATTTTGAATTGTTCATTATCAACCAGGTATGAACGATAATAGGTGTTCAAATTTAGACCTTTAATTAGTATATTTGCATGAATGTTTTTAATTATTTTTTCATAAAATGGTATTCTTAGCTATAATGCAATTATAATTCTCGATGTTGACATGTTCTATGTTCATTTTTAGTTTTTTGTTTATATTCAACAAATAAATCATACGTATCCATCAAGTAAAAATACCATCCTTCTATAA
Source organism: Leptinotarsa tumamoca (assembly GCA_015342025.1). Lineage (NCBI taxonomy): Eukaryota > Metazoa > Arthropoda > Insecta > Coleoptera > Chrysomelidae > Leptinotarsa > Leptinotarsa tumamoca. Next base: position 1,542 of record WOGQ01001483.1, on the reverse strand, counting down.
AAATGAATGAGTGGTGCATCAAATTTAGCATAAGGATAGACAAATTATTAGGAAAATGAAAGGCTTGAACTACCTTAAAACAGCCTCAATTTTTGAATAGACCCTGCACTCACCCTGAATGTAATCCATATGGGTTTTGATGACTGCATCGGGATTCGTGATGAGAGCTTTTGAACTCCACAAGGGGTCATGATCTAGAGGTTTTTCCAGATGTTTATTCAACTGGAAGCCGTAAGAGCCGTCCAATATTTGAATTCTCCTGCGAGACATGTCTTATGGGTTTTCAAAACGATCAAGCTGCTGGCCTCCTACAATATCTGAAATAATAACAAAATTACAATTCTGCTCAACTAGCTATCGACTGTGGACTACTTTGGAGGGGACAAAATAGAAATTGATAAATGAAAAATTAAAATTTACCTTATTTTTTGAATGGAGTATTGTTTTCTTACTTCATTTGACATTGTATCATCATAAACTGCTTATTATTTTTTCCTTATGATGGGTTGGTGCTTATTATTATCTTCATCCCCTTTTTTATATATCGGAATTAGTTTAATTGTTTTTAGAAAAGAAACATGAGTTATCAACAATTCATCTTCAGTATATTCAATGCATTTTGAGGTATTTGCATGGTTATTATTATAGCTAACTGAATTTACAAGACCAGTCATTTCATTCTTATCCAGCTTCTTATAAAAAGATTTGTTGAAAATTTGAATTGAATTTACTGCTTACCTCTAATATATCATTCATTGTTTCAGCCTATCGACATCATATATGGATACTAGTATTTTGTCATTTTTTTTTGTAGAATATTTCAGATGCAACCTGGCAACATGATATATTCACGTTAGAAGAGTTACATGTTATATCTCTATAATAAAACAAACAGTGTAGGGGTGTAGGGTATTCAAATAAAAAAATCAGTTTGCCAAAATAAAAAACCGTCTACATGAATTTATACGTCCCCTTGCTCTGACAAAACAGTTTTCGGTTTGTTAACCAGAATACAAACACACCACTGGTGATACAGAACCTAAAATGATGTAAAGATAGAACCTAGGAACCCTTCAAGTTTCCACGAATTCATTTACACTACCAACATATCGAACAGTCTGGTTTTAACAACTGGAAAGTTGAAGAAATGTGTCTTGTACAATTATCCACAAGTATGCGACATGAAAGGCGTATCTGGAACCGCGCAAAGAATGAATCCTATGTAAATCCTTTTTAGTCACCCTAGAATTATAACCCCTCTGGACAGATGAAACTGGCGTTATGAAGAGATACTGTACCAACAGTCGAGAAGAGTATATACCTACTTCTAGTATGTTGGGAAAAGTATTTGTGTAGCATAGGACTGACACGAAGTTGAAGTTCGAATTCTCCTTTGAATGAAAATGACAATACCTCACTTCATTAACAAGAAATAATTTTGTCGATAAATTGCATCAGCATAATACTAACTGTGAAAAAACTTCATGATTAACTCTATATAAAATCTTAAAACCCTTAGGTGAGCAGATTCCTAAATTAAAT
>WOGQ01001482.1:0-14388 GCA_015342025.1 Leptinotarsa tumamoca | reverse complement strand
AATATCTTCCTTTGCTTGAAAACAGGTCTACATGAATCAGTATGACGTAGATTGTGAAGCATACGAATTATTCGTTTCTGAGCAACAAAGACCCTGTTAATATTTGTTGCATCTCCCCATAAGACCACATTATAAGATAGAACAGAATTAACAAGAGCATAGAAAACATCTAACAGTTGTTCTTCACTCAGGATTTTTTTAAGCTGCATTAAGGCATAGAAACTGAAATTGAGTCTTTTACTCACGTAGTCAACTTGAAATTGCCAATTCAATGAGTGGTTGATGTGAACTCCTAAAAACTTTGTGGATTCTGAAGGGTATATATTCGTGTTATTTATAATAACACGTATGGGATGTTCCAAATCCCATACGTGGATGTAATTGATTTTAAAAATAATATTTCAAAATGGGTTTTCGAATCGAATAAAATACTTTTTCCACTCGAATATTTGTACAGGGTATATTTAAAACCGTCATATTTGAAACGTCTACAGTATCATTTTGAATAGTAGTAAAGTGATTGTAGCATTCAATATCTTTGTACAAATTTTTGCTCAATGGCTAATCTTCTGGTGTTCAAATTATGTACTTCTACTTCTCAATAATACATTTCCCCTTTTGTCAATATTAATGGTGATTAAATATATATATACAAAGAGTGAACTTGATTATACCTAGGTATGAGAACAATGGCCTACAACATGACCCAACATGTGCCCCGAGCATATTTCTAATATTTTTTTTCTATTTTGAACACCTGCTCAATATGACTTAAGCTACCCAAAACATACTTAAGCCTTGTATATTAAAACTCGTAGTTTTCAGTTCCCATTGATACTGTGTTCTTCAACTGCCTAAGAACAAACTATACTTAATTTATTCTTTCAAAGCCAACCTCAGATTGTTTTCAGGTCTGTTTTTACATCATCGTGAATTTTCTTAAAGTTATTCGAAGATTATATAATTGTTGAAATAAGCTGTTCAATAATCTTTTAGAATTATTCATATACAAAGATTGTTGGAAATTTGGAGTTAATTTATTTTCTTGAAGCCAACCTGAAATTGTTTTCATGCTTGTTTTTTCATCAGCGTGAATTTTGTCAAAGTTATCCGAAGAAGTAAATTTGTTAATGTACTTAAACTTGAACCACACTGCGAATTCGATAGAAGATTGTGATTCTCAAAATATTTACTGAGACTTGCATCATATATTACATCAAATATTTTGATATCTGGCTTTGCGTGCCAACATTTCTGTAATTATTGATCCTCTCTTTTTATAGATAGGTTATGACTTGACGATGTTCAATGATGTTGGGTAGTGACCTGTCATTAATGACTCTTTAATTATGTGCACCAGTGGTTTACCAATATTTTTTTTACACTTTACAAAGGTTTTCAGATATTTCATTGATAACGGAACAAAATAAAAAAAAAATAAATAAATTCAAAATCACTTTTGATTTTTTTCTGGTCATTTTCAATATGTATTCTTCATTTTGTATGAGATAGTGGGACATAGGGAGAAAGTGTCTATATCTGTGAATTGAGTGCTAAAAAGATCACTGTCTGTTCTGCTTGATGAATCTCCAACTGTCTTTCTTTTTGCTTGGTGCTTTTTTCAGTCTGTTGCCATTATAATTGTATTTTGCCTTTTCAACTTCCTCCTCGTTTATCTTCAGCTTCTTATACCTATTTTTGATTGTTTCATTCGATCTTACATTATTCTGTGGAGTTTTTCCAGCCAGAAAGTGTACCATTGATTTTAATTTTTCGTATTCAAGTAACAATTTATTGCGATATTTTTGATTTTAATTTTTCGTATTCAAGTAACAATTTATTGCGATATTTTCACTGAACAGTTTACAAAACCGCAACACGTGTTTCGCTATACAATAACTTCCTCGGGCTTGTTCATACATATATCATATATTTTAATTTTTTGACAGAGTCGAAAGATTCCCATTGTTGTGTTCTGTTGGTGTCCAATTTGGCAACTGTTTCAAAAGCCTGCTGTTGCTGTTGAGGTTCAGATACTTCCCCGTTAGTGGGATTTCGTATCTCCTTTTTCCTCATCAATTGTTCCAATTCCCCCAAAACTGATTTTTGAGCTTTTTTCATTCTGCTCAATCTCGAAACCAGTTTTCTTGAAGCGAGGATCAAGAAAGTGGCCTTGGATGTGGTATTATTAGTCTCCCACCCTGTACTTATTGATATCACTTCAAGTGCACTACCGCACTACCCGCTAAAAGTTATTCGTTCTCTCTACTATTTTTTAAAAATGGAGCAGTACAATCGATCAAGGCGTAGCTGACAAATGCGAACCAGGTTGAGAGTTACACCTATTACAAAATACTTATTTTCTTGGGCTAAAGCCATTTCTCCTGTTTGGAATGATTAATTAATAACCTTATTGGTTGTTAATGGGAATATGTTTGATCCAAAATAACATTTAAACAGTTGGCGTTTCAAATTTGCTTTTATATATAACTTAGATATTTGTTAATTCATTATCTTTATTTTGGTTTTAACCAATTCCACCGGTTGTGCCCCTATACTGGGTTTTAAAATATGATATACCATTCTATCAAAGATAAAAAAATGTATGTGATAGAGAAATACTCTAGTTGTTTCGTATCTAGTGGAGATATAAGATAAATTTGAAAAATTACAAAAATACTTCAGAAAGTAAGTAAAGTCTTGGAAGAACAAATGAGAGCTTGTGGATAGAGTTTAACCAATTTGGGCATTGTATTTAAACATTAAAACAAACCCAAAAATATGCAACATTATTCAGTAATATTTTTAAGAAGATATTTTTATTTTATTTTTGGGAAACCCATTAAAGAACATTTGAACTCGATTGAAGCTAATAGAAAGTTGTCATGCAGATAAGAGAGAGATCTGAATAATTTGAATAAATAGTAGTCATTTAAAACATCATTTAAGGTTGTTCCACTTCTTTATTTTGTTTGACATGATCATATCAAATGTATGCATTTATAACTTTCACTAAAAATATTTTTCATAACTAGCTGATTTTCGAACAATTCTTGATATTAAACAAAAAAAACACCAAACCTCAAATGAGAGAAAAATATAAAGTGTATAATATTTTATTATAGAAAACATGATAATGTATTGAATAAAAGTAGGCTTTTGAATATGAATTGTTACATGGTTGCCTTAAACTAATAATAGACTGATTTTTAGGTGTTGTTTCATTAATTTTTCCAATTAGTTAAGGCTTGTTGAAAACTTATTTATCAGATCTATTGCTTCTTATACTGTGCCAGGGTTAAAAAAGTAAGTATCACCACTAAATTTTTTCTGGTTGTTCAAATGTAAAACGATATATCTGATTTTGAATCTGAATCAGTACAATAGCAGACTGAAAAAATATAAGGGTGATGAGAATTTTATTAACACTTGGTATGGACTTCTAACTTTATATCAGACGGGTATAGTATCATCATTGTTGATATAGTTTCAGGAGTTGTAAATTTCTGATTCTGTTGTCATATTATTCTTTATTCGCGATAGAGTAAATTTCTCCAGTCCAAAAGTATTTGAAATTTGAATCGACATTATTGAATTAATACACCAAAGTGATGGTAACAGAATAATTTACAATTCATTTTGAAAATGTTTTGCCCTGTGTTCACTTTCATTGTATATTCACTTTTTGAGTTTGAAGCATTTCAATTTTTGAAATGTAAATATAGAATACTTTTTTGAGTAAAGTGTTACTGCTAATACATTCATCAATTTATCAAGTATCACCCATTTTCATCATATACTTTTTTGATCTTGCCGTTATTTTTAGAGCTCAAAACTATATTATGGGATCAGTAATTATTTGTGATATTTTTGAACTGCCAGATTCAACCCTGAGCAGGAATATACTATTTGTTCTATTTTAGTATTTTTCACTGCAAAATTTGATTATCAAATACCTCTACTACTGGCCTGTTTTCTCTAAGTTTTCAATAATAATAATGTGAGCAAATACAAGATCTGTTACACCAAGATTTACACTTCAAAATTGTTTTCTTTTTGCAATGAAAGAGAACACACCATGTTTGTTATGTAAATAATTTCAGATGAGAAATTGTTATTGCAGAATGTAGATATATTTTATTATGTAAGTGTAACATATTGTATAAATCTTTTTTTTATATGAATATATATGGCCTAAGTTCTAAGTCATTTCTCTTGTATATAAAATTTAATTTATAAATAAGATTCCTGATGTTTTATTATTCCCTTTTTTTAGTAGTTGATGTGTCTGACGCAAGGGTGGAATTAGATGTAAATTTCGGGGTGGGGGGAGGTAATTTCTGAATTTCGTGGGGGTAAATTTCAGAGGGAATAATTTATATAAGAAAGTATGTGCGTTTTCATATTACGATACCCATATGACAGTTGTTGAATATTCAGAACATCATTTCTCAAATACCAGAACTGCAACACTCTTCTCGACGCGCGCTTCATAAATCTAGTTGGGAGTCTTCAGGAGATGAAGTTCACTAATTCCTAACTATAAAACTGGTCTCTATTCATAACAGAGTACACTTTCGGGCACACATCAATGATTTCGAGAGGAAAAGAAAAAAAAGCAGACGAAGGCAATAAGTTTGTGATATCCCACTAGAGCACTGAAATCAGATTTGGCTTTTTTATTTATTACTAGTTGTTGCCCATGACTACAAGATTTTTTAAGAACAATAAGTGTTATTATTATTATCATTGATTCATAAGAAAATCATTTCACAAACAGTAAACATAGTTAAACACAGAATCAGTTAAATCAACTGGACAGTATTTTTATAATACATTAATTAACACCACACCCAATTTGGTTATGCAGTTTTTGAGACCAGCGTTCACAAATGCACAGAGAAAAAAATTCTAAAAATCATTGTTGGGTTCTATTCAGTTGAAAAATATCCCCAATGATAGTTCTTCTTAAATATCTTTCATGTACAGACAATCAGTTACACTTTTATTACATGCATTGATTATAGAAAATAGAAAGCCACTTTTTAATTACACCTGGAAATATTTAAAACAAAACTTTTACTTCAAAGTCTGTTTGTAGTTATGCCTCTTAATATTGATCCAATGTGAAAAAGTTTCATTTTCAAGCCTTTTCAGAAGATTTTATAGAATTTTATACATAATGATATAATCAAAGAACATGTGCATTGTCAATAAAATAATATAGATCCCTAACAATAAACCACGAGCAGATTGATATTCAGCAACAAATGAATTCAGCATACACATTTTTTAATATATCTTTATTTTCAACAAATTACTGTTGGTTTAATTTTTACTGAATATCACAATCACATAATACGGCATTCAATACACACTTAGTAGTTCAATATGAAAAGTCAGGAATAGAAAAAGAAATGAAAAATATATTAATGTAGGAATATTATTTACAAGAACTAACTTAAGGTTATCTATGTATTGGTATGCGATATTACCAACCAGGATATTATGAAGTAGAAAAGCCCTATAGGATAAACTGCTAATAATTTTCTATTTGGTTTCTGGCTGTCCCCCAAAAATATCATGGAAGCTGAAATGAATAACATTTTATTAATAATAATATTAACGATTTATTTTCCCAAGAAACGTGCATAACATAACTAAGTACGAACAAAGCAAATAAAAGATAAGTCATAACCGAAACTAAAAAAGATACATTAGTGAATATACTTCAACAATTAATTTTGAAAGTCAAATTTTAATTGAACCAATCAGAATCCAACAACTTGCATATTGCTATATAGACACAACTATTTAGTAGTTATTCGGTTGCAAGCAAATATCCTAGTTAATTGTATGACTATCACCATCAAAACTAATTTTGAAGAAAGATTGACCTTATTTTCAAAACAGTTTTTACGAATTTTATATTTTCGATATTGAAATGAATAATATATTCTCACCATAAGTAGCCCAAAGGAAGCCTGTCATTGAGACAGTCAATCGAAGAAAAAACAACAAATTGGTTTGTTCTACTAGCAATATTATCCTACATATTATGAGAGCCACAGTGGTTGGAAGTAAACAGTAGCCTAGAACACAAACGCTCTGGAAGAATGATCTGAAAAGTATGTAGATTTTAGAAAGACCGTTATTTGAACAGGAAAAAGTGCAGTTTCTGTTTTGATAGCTCTTATTATGTGACACAATTACAAAAAGAGGCCGCATTTTTCAACATACACTGTTTGTTCAAAAAAACCAGGTGAATTTTGATTTTTCTCAAAAAATATTAATTCAATAAACAATTTCTATTTTGTCCCCTTTCAAGTAGTCCCCCTCAGATATAAGACACTTGTGCCAGCATTCTGTCCAATCCTCGAAGCAGTTCCAATATACACTTTTTGGAATTTCTTTGAGCTCTCTCAGCGGTTTTGATTTAATCTCCTCAATCGTCGCAAAACGACGTCTTTTCATGGGTCTCTGCAATCTTTGGAACAGAAAAAAGTCGCAAGAAGTCAAATCTGGTGAGTACGGTGGCTGAGGCATGATTACGATGTTGTTTATGGCCAATAAATTATGAACAAGCAACGACGAGTGAGCTGGTATTATCACGATGCTTCTCGCAAGCGGCGCATAACTTCAACTATTTTTAGTCTTGGCTCTTCTGGACGATTGGACTTTGGTTTCGATGTCATAACCATATACCCATGATTCGTCGCCAGTTATGACCCTCTCAAGCAAATATGGATTGCCGTTGACTTAATTCAAAATTTCCTGGGTGATGTTCATTCAATTCAATATTGCATACAAAATTGGATGCAAACTCAGTGATCCATTTTTTCGATAGCAGAAAATTGTTTAACTCGCAAAACACTATATGTCTCACCAACTGTGAACATATGTTTGAAACGAGTGTACCAACAAAAAAATTTAAAATCACCAATCAAATTCACCTCATTTTTTCAACAGTCCACATATGAACTCTCTATAAATAGATGGTGAGTCACATTTTCACTTACATATTTCCTCCTAATAATTTGGAATTCAGTGTTACTACCATGGATCCAATCCATACAATGACAAAAAACTCTGAAAATTCAGGGCCACCATCTTTTAAGTTTTCTGCAGCAGATCCTTGAAGTATCCTACAAAGAGTTGAAGAACTTTTAGTGACTATATTTATTAATTCGGCTGGGTTTATGAGTTATGTTATAAAAACCAACTCTAATTTGTTCATTTCATTCTTCCAGGACCAGGACCTTATGGGGAGGAATGGTAAGTAGAAATATCAATCATTTAGAACTCAGTTATGAAATACGTAAGTTTTTTCATTACAATAATAATATTTTTTTTGAGAACAATCTCAAAAGAAGTCAATATTCACAGATCTGTATCATTCCAGTACTAGATGATGTTTAATAGTTTTGATACAATAAACAATGACCATTTTTTTACATCACGCAGCACTACCAGAAGAAGGTTAAAAAAAAAGAGCACTGGAAACCATTTTTTTTTCTTCAGAGGACTCTAACTCTGAGTAAATTAACAGACATCTAAAACTTTTATACTTACATTGCCATAAATGTACATAGCACTAAGGGTCCCCACAAATCCCCTGAAAAAAAAAAATTAGAAGACAACTTAATATTTTTGGAAACTTGATTGAAACAAGTTTGTCAGAATTATCATCTTGTTAATATGAAAAAATCAAATAGTTAATAAATAAGTATCATACTTTTGTATTGATTGACCGGTAGGGAAACAGCCTTAAAATCAGAATATAATCAACGAAGAACAATTGTTCAGTTTTAAGTACTACATAGTTTGTTGAAAACTATCACTTATAAGATCATATTGAATAAATTTACATAAAAATTTATCAATTTTTATCATTAATATATAGTGTATACCAAAAAGTCTGCACAATATGGAACACTTTTACTAATAATTTTTCAAAAAAAAATTATATTTTCCATTAGAGTTGGTGCATTGCCTATAATTCAAAACGCAATAGTCAAATTTCATATTTGTCTTATTTTATACAAGGAAAGTCATAATGATGAAAACTGTTTCAGAAATGTCACGGCAATTTTTTTTTGTTGTAAACAAAACATATTTCCATCTACACTTCTCATTTAGCAATCGAGAAGTTTATGTCAAAAATTGCTTATTAGCTCATCAAATTTATTTTCACTTACATTCTTTCAATAATGCCTTTTTCTCTTTGGGAAATAACACATAGATAAACTTCACACCTACAGCTTTCAAGTCTCTCATCTGAAAAATGTAAGTTAATTCATTTCATAGATAACAGCAAAAACTTACAATTGTGTCTCTTATAGGTTCATCCAAAGTATTGAAATCAGGCTGTCCTATCTGGGTTGTATTTTGGGATTTAGGAACATTCATTTCCCCTTCAACATACCCCCCAACATCTTCAAACATCTAAAGAACAAAAAAAATTATGTCAACTGTACATATGTGAAATTATTAATCACCTCTAATTTGGTAGTATCCATGTTCATAGATCTTTCTATTGAAAAAACTTATTAATTGGTTCTTGGTACGTTTACATTAGGATTTTTAATTTTTGGTTCCAGCCGTTTGTATTTTCCATTGACATGTCAATATCTCTTTAACCTCACTTTTATGACTTACTGAAAATAGTGAAAATGGTGACGTGACTTTATGCTAGCAACCTGTTATACCGACCAAACGACGATAATGAAAGTCGATTCCGTGATAGGGAATACTTTTAATCATATATAATATGATGTATCATGATAGGACGGTAGCCGGTCGGGTTGACGTGGGTGGTTTGCTCCACTTATTCTATCGACCGCTGTGTGAACCAGTGGTTCAAGCCGCATGGCCGGACGATCGATTTCCACTTGCTATCGTCCAACCCTTGTTAGTAATCGCACGTTAAAAGGCGAGACTTCCTTAGCTTCCTTAGCTGTCCTTAGCTCGCACAAGTTTTGACTTTTGAGAGTTGTCGTTCGTAGGAGGGCGACAACTGGTCAACGGAAAAAAATACTTCAACAGATTCATGGTCAGATTACTGCATGCAACGTTCGTTACACGCATTTTCATTAATGCTATTTAGTCATTTGAATATTTCATTGGATAAGAGATGTCACTGCATTTCAGTCTTCTTCACAAAAATGTATGTAAAATTTTCCAGGTGTCGCTACATATTCCAAATTTCATAATCTATTATTTTTATGTGATGATAAGCTTCATTTCAAATTGAACAAATACCTATTTTTCAATGAGAAAAAACTAAAAGAAAACAAAAAAAATTTAAATAGTTTTATTATACTACCATTGTGCAGTAGATATAGGCAGGGCCGGATTTAGGGGAGAGCAGGCTGGGCTACTGCCCTAGGGCCTACACAGTAGAGGGCCCCTACAATGAAGAAAAATAAAAAATATCTAAATTTGGATATGGGATTTTTCATTTGAATACCTACATTATAATGGATTTTCATCAAGTATAAGTCATTTTTATAATATTTACTTTGTGAGGAAAACAACACCAAATTAACAACATATTAATTATTCTTGAAATAATACAATAATCTGTGGAACCAAATACAAAAGAAGGAAACTTTAAAAATTTCCAGAAAAATCACACACAATCGACCGCTGTGTGAACTGGTAGCTCGAACCGCAAGTCCGGACGATCGATTTTCACTTCCTATCGTCCAACCCGTGTTAGGGTTGGACGATAAGAAGTCGTCATAGGGGGACGACAGCTGGTTAACGGAAAAACATATTTTAACAGACCATAACAGAATTGGAAACTCTGGCATAAAATAATTTTTTTGAAAATACTTTCTTAGCACCAGAACGAAAAACTGACTTCTGACACGCATTTCGCTAACCAAATTACCATTATGAAGAGTTATTATTACGAGATTATGGTAACATGGTGATGATCTGAAGGATTAACAAGGTTTACATTTTCTTAAACTTCTCTTACACAATCATTATTATTAGTACAAAATATTTGAATACCATGAACAACTTTTATATATTCAAGAAACGTGCATCTTTCTTACAAAGGGTACTGCATGCAATGACAGCATGTTCTGATATACTCGAGAAAGGAACTGTACGTAAAACATTTTCAACTTTTAAATTACTGCAAAACACAAGCACTCCAGGAAAATTCTTAAGGCACTCTGAGAGCGATTCCTGTGCGAAAGTAGCGATTCACGTCGGATTTGAATCGCTGGAGGTTAAATTCATTTGGAAAGAGGTTTTCACGAAGTTTATTCCACATAAACGCAGTTTTCCAAATGAAAGAATCACTTGAACACCTACCGTGAGAGTATCTATATAAAAGAGAGACAAAACTTTTCTTCGATGATCCAGACTATCAATTTTGCAAGTGATGTTCGTGTCTCCAACCAGGCGGATGGCTCTTTTCTGGATGGAATCCAACAGCTTCAGGGTATGCTTAGGGGCGAAGCTCCATACATGAGAACAATAATCCAAAGAAGATCTGATCTGAGCTTTATAAAGCATCAACAGTTTCCGAAGTGTGTACAATTTTCTGTTTCGAGACAGTGATACAAGCTTTTGAGAAGCAGCCTTTGCAATATTGGTGTCCATTTTATCGCCAACAAACTTATCGAAGCAGAAAGCGGAATTGCCTGTCCTGGCATTATTATATCCAGTTCGGAGACATTTATTTTTTTTTGTAGAAAACCGATGCCTTGGTTTTCGTAGCATTAACCTGATTACTTTCACCTCTAGATCCTGACGGTGAAGATGTGAATCCACAGTCGATGTCCTTGAATCTAAATGGTGCTGTCGCCAGCAAAGCAATATATGCAAGCTGAGTATTGAGAAACCCTGGACGTTTGCATGGATGAGTAGATCGTTAGGTAGTATAAGTACTTCTGAATTATTTACAAAAGAAGTCATAGCAGATGAAAGTGACGAACACAAATATAAATCTCCGTTTTTTCCAAAAAGACACAACCGGAATGTCTGTAGAATTTGGAGATAATAACCCAGTTTTTAATATAACATGGCTTGTCTCCTTTGAGTCAATGCTCCCTCTTTGGTGGTGTTATTTATTACGTATCTGACGTTTTATTTTTGGCCTTAAACATGCACTTGGGGTTTCTGATATGCATCATTTTCACTGCAATATCGTTTGATGAAAATAACAGCAATTTTTTCTTTCAGTTTTCTTACTTTTCGGTATCTAACATTTGACTGATTTTTGTTTCTCATTAACAAGAAATATTAAGAAAGTATGAAATTGTTTTTATTTGAATTGGTGGAAAAATTCATGAACTTTGCGATAGGTAATATTGTTTGATAGCAACAAATTAATTTTGATATTGTTGATATTACTGGTATTGAACATAATTATCTTATAATCTGTTGCTCCATATTGTAATTTGGAAGATGTCCTTTGTTTATATACGATAATTCTGTTTCTGGGTAAGACATTTCTTCAATTTTATAGTTATTGCCAGGGTCGTTTTCTGCAAAGTTATAGTTATGCTGGCTTATTTGCCGTCGTTCAAACCATCGTTTCTTGAAACTTCTTCAAGTTTCTCATTCAACATTTGAAAGGTATTCGTCGTTGGACATTGTTAAGAATTTTGTGGTTAAAGGGTTTCTTCTTCAAAGTTTTGATTTTCTTTTTAATTCATCTTTTCAGTGGTTTTTCATGCATCGTGATTCTTCGTAACATGTTTATCTTTCTCACAAAGGTTATGTGCTTTTATAACACTTTCTAATCCTATGATTGATGTCTGAGTCGACTCATCTATGAAAACTGTTTTAACGAATTTTGAAGTGTTCATACAATTTAGCGCGTACGTATGTGATAATTAAAGAAGCAATTTGATGTTTTCAACAAATTTTTTTGGTTCTTTACAATAAATAAAATATTACCCTCATATATTTATTTATCAGTCTATTTTGTGTTATGGATCCACACACTGTCTAGTGACATTTTTTAGAGCATGTAAAGATTTCAAACGCATTAAATAACTTTCTTTGATACGGAACCTTAAACACAATGGAACGGTTTAAGTAATTTTGTTGTTACATTGTTTGAGGATATTATAAATATATCATAAGAGAGACGAATTCCTTATTCACACGTACATAAACTATGCGAAATGTTCAAGCTTTATCTGTGTTTATTTTTCAACTTTCATACTGTGTTCACAAGTGAAACGGACACGAAAAATAATGGGGAATCTCCAGCGATTTCTGCTTCTACTAATGTAACAATTACGGTGTCAAATCTAACTGATATTACTTCGACCTATCAGGCGCCAGTTATGGAAAGATTCACACAGCCAATGATACAAACAGAAAGAGGTTTGCCACATACAGTATCAAACAATGAAGAAGTAGCTAATAAAACGATCGGCCAGGAAAGAACTCAACAATTCAAACCTAGTCCTCATTTGGGAACGTATTACGAGCACAATCCATTTCCTGTGAGACCAGCTCATGCAGAGGCAAAATCGCATGGATCTTATTTTCCCAGTGTTTGGGAAGAAAATCCACGAAATAATCTCAATAACAACCCCGTCGTATGGACTGAAACACCAAGCGTGCCTACGTGGATGGAGAAGCATAATATTCAGAACCCCTGGGAACAGAACGTGTGGACTGAGAATCCCCAACAAAATGTTCCCCCTGGTAAAACAACTATAGACACCGGAAAAGTGAAATTTCCCATAACAGGACACGACAGGCCGTATCAATTCGTGACTGTTGTAGAAAATGTACCGCTTCTTGATTATTCAGTCACGACAGAAAGTTTGCCTATTATTAATCATCGTAAAATTAAGTTCAAAAACCCCTTAGAACCTACTTCAAGTTTCTGGGGAAAACTTTTAGGGTATGGCAACGCTAAAGATAAAGTACCAGAGCCTCTGCAGAAAACATTCTATGACTATAATTCACTGGAAAAACCTCTACAACTCAACACTTATGAGATCCCGAAAGAGCATACCTATAACGTAGACCAATACGAACCGTATGGCAGGTATGCAATGAATCCTTGGAAAAAAGTAATAAAGTTTTTGGCCACCATAATTCCCATTGGTCTGTTTATCAGTGCTCTGACACCCACTGTTATTACAGTTTCGTCAGCTAATGACACGTGAGTAATCTTTGATATTCTAACTATTTGTTGAATTTGAAGAAGAACGCACACATTAGGTTGTTTCAAAAGTCTTGTCGGTTTTTATGAGTCTACACTCAATGAATGCTTATTCAATTCAATCGAAATAAGCGCCATTTGAATCGATAAACTCTTGTCAACGTATCACAAGTCGATTGATTCCGTCACTATAGAAATTGAGTACTCAGGATTCGATGAAGTCGATGGTTTGTTATGATGGTTTGAGAGCTGGCGCCACGTTAATCCACCATCTCACTTTTGTGATGGATCAGTCTCTACCAGAGTCCTAAAATCCTCGTCTTGGATCACTGTAGGTCATCCGTCATTTAAATTCACCACTGAAATTGAGGTAAACAATTCAATAAATTCTCTACACTCTACAATTTTCCACAAACTATCCCATACGGATATCATTATATACAGTGTGTAAAAGCCAAATGGAATAAATTCATTATTTCGGTTGCTGTACATATTAAAAAAAACTAGAAACACGTCAAATGTAAATTATAATTTGACATTCTTCAACGTAAAAATAGCACCCCTACCTTCAACCCCCTTTGAATGACAGGTACAACCCCCAATTTATTTAGGGTTGATGTTAATAATGTTCACCGCGAACGTCTTGGCCACATCCTAATATCTACTACCTGTTGTGTTCTGGTTTTACCTCCGTAACCAATCTTTTGTAAAACTGTTATTTTATGCATTTCCGTTTATCTAACTATTTGTCAGACTTCAAGTTAACGAAATTTATAAACTTAAATTAAAATACTGACAACTAATATTGTAACATACAAAACATGTTGACAAGGCGTTTTAAACTAACGTTGCCACCGATTTTATTTACATTTTTTAAAGGATACCATCTAAAAAGAACATTGCTATGATTTTGCTTACTTTCTTATCATCTATACCTCAACATGAAATAAGATTTGAGTAAATTGCAATAAGTTTTGAGTGCATTTTATCGAATTTTGGTAAGCACATGTGGTTAATTTATTTTATCTTAATTGTTGCAAAAAACTTAAAAGCCATAAAATTTTTGAATAGTGATTGAAGAGATGATATATCACAAGCCTATACTTCCCATTTAAAACATTGGGAGCTGTACCTGTCATTCGACGGGTGTTGAAGGTAGGGGTAGCATTTTTCCCTTGAAGTATGCCAAATTATAATTTCCATTTTGTTAAAATATGTACCGTAACCAAAATAATGAA
>WOGQ01001481.1:0-16092 GCA_015342025.1 Leptinotarsa tumamoca | reverse complement strand
AATAATCGTATTCTCCAACTCTGAGGCCAGATTTGAAGGCAACATATCTGAGGAATCTATTTTGCAGTTCTTCAATATTATTCATATATACTGATGATACTCCATACTCCAAAACTGATGTTCTATATGCTTGGCAAACAATTCTGGTGGCATCCACCGTTAAATCCTTACCATTTTGTGGGTCGATAGCCTATTGTGTTGACGTTGGTGGTTTGCTCCACTCACTCAATCGACCGCTGTGTGAACCGGTGATTCAAGCCGGAAGACTGAACGATCTATTTTCACTTGCTATCGTCCAACCCGTGTTAAGAATCACACGTTAAGAGGTAAGACCTCGTTAGTCCTTAGCTCGCACAAGTTTCGACTTCTGAGGGACGTCGTTCGTCGGGGTGCGACAGCTGGTTAACGGAAAAACAGATTTTAAACAGATTTTCATTGGAATAGAAACTTACAACTGATTGAACGGTATGTTGCATTTCTTCAACAGAATGCAATGGAGGGTTAAATAGCCCGTTTTTATTAGCCACTATTGCTATCTCTGAAATGGTAAGACCTAAAAGGTCGGTTGAACTGGACAAAAGTTGCCAATTTTTGATAACTTGGATAATATTTTTTCATGTCATAAATATAAGTGTTTTTTTTGTAAATATTCGACAAAAACCACCTCCATTTCGAATAATAAAAAAAAGGCAGGGCAACATTCAAAACTGTTTCATATTTGTTATAATCTGATATCACAGTGGCTACGGAAATTGATGAGAAAAACTAGAGTTCCATATTTGAAAAATTGAGTTGATGATGAAATCTAGTGAACAAAACGTCGCAATTAATTTATATCAAATAATAACAAATATGAAACAATTTCGGGAGTTTTTGCCTATTTTTACGTCATTAAAAATGGCGGCGGTAGAGTCAAAAACGAAATTCGACAATTCTAGTTTTCAGCAAATATTTCATAAATAACCACTGATAATTTTGACACAGAAAGAGATTATTATAGCTTCCCAAAATAGAAAACTATCGTTTCCCAGGTAGTAATTGTGGAATCTGCTATATAAATAGTCAAGTACTATTCTGATCACTACCACATTGAATTCAATGTAAGAGCCACCGAAATACAGTTGTTTTAGCCTGCTGGGCATCGTCAGTATTAGGCAGGCGGTCGTCGATTGAAGACAAAATGTAAACAACCAAGAAAAGTACTTGATAAAAATAACTGCCTAAACGCAAGCGAGACATAAGTGGAACCACCTATTGGTGTGACATCCAAGTCAACTCGCCAAGTTGACACCCAAGTCAACTTTCTGAATGTTAGGAATACTCTTATATCTACGATTACTAAGGTATAGAATTCTTGAAGAAAATGCGGACCTATACAGAGGAGAAAAATCTTCTGAAACATTATATGAAATGTACATAATGGTATGTTATTATCAATTTTGCAAGCAATGTTTTGAAGATTATCTGCCTAACTCGTTTCATAATCATTTCTAGTAACTGTTCATTCATTCATTATCTAACAACTATCCATTTTTCCTTATCAATTTATTTATAACGAGAAAGTATGTATCTATTTTTTGCAATTATATATCACTCATTATCTATGGAAATATGGAAATTTCCATAGTATATGTGTAGTTGTCAACACGTCCGAATTTATTCAAGCAAAAATTCTTAGCTAAGACCAAAGTGTGCGTAGTTGAAATAGGGTTGGTATATTTGTATGAGAAATGGATAGATAAACAAGATGATCTGGATTTATCTTATTTGCACCAACCGCCGAGATTTGCCATTTCGCCCTTCAATACACAAATGACTAATTCTCGTTACAACTCACTCCAGTGAATAAACAACCCACATCCCGATCGCATAACAACAAATCATCAACATCGAAACGTGACCCCATGTTATGCATGCAACCCTTACAGCGAAGATCAAAGCATGAAAGGCCGAGTTTCCTGCGGGAAGGACGAAGATTCCGAAGGAGAAAGGTCTCTCGTGTGTTTACGGGCTTCTCGTCATAACCGGGTAACTCCAGGTACGGCCTCGGCTCTAGACATTCTCGTAACTGCTCCCGAGAGAAAAATTGAGATCATCTTTGCCGGATTTTCGGGGAACATTCCTGCATTTCTTAATATTACGTGATGCCTCAAAAATACGTCGTGTTTTGGAGAGTGTTTGTTTTGATGTGGTTGATCATGTAGCTTTCTAGTGTTGAACACCTCAACGTCTACAATCCGAAACATGACTGAACTGTATTACCATATCCGTTATTCTGTAAAAAATTCAACAAATGAAGGGTTTGACTACATATCGTATATTCAAAAGTTCTTCAAGCAGAGTTTTGAAATATTTGGGCTTTCACCAAGTAAAACTGAATAAATTGATGTCTATCGAAGCATCATTCTGTTTCATCTCTTTCAGTAGTCTTTAGAGCATATAATACATAAAATACGTCGAAGATATGTAAAACCATCAATTTCCGAAAGTCCTCAGAAAGTTCTTTTTCAAATTTTTGTTTTTAAATTTCATTCGAAGTTAGAAAGCTTTTGAAGTGGAAACGGAATGATTTATATTATTTGGACAATATGTACTATTTTCATATAAGAAATGCAGTTTTGCGTATTTTTTTAATTCTTCGTACTGGTTATTAGTCATATTAGGAAATGCTAGATGAAGTTCCAGAAATTCACATAAGTTTTCGGTACTTCTTGAACATTTACCATTATGTAATAAAAAATTGAGTAATAGGTCTACATAGTGTAACACAAACTATTTTTATTTTAACATTTATAAATCGTGTATTATACAGTTTCACAATCGCTAGAAAATATGCAGTAAACCTGAAATAAAAATGAATTCAACCTTACTGGAGAATGTCGAGTCAACAAAGACTTTGGGAGTCTTTATTCATGAATATCTTAGATGGAGAAAACATTCTGATTTCATAGTCCGGAAACTGAACTCAGTTTGCTATCTATTCAGAAACTTGAGAACTGTATTGTTTCAAATGATACAAGTCTATCGCGCTCAAGTTGAATCATGTCTGAGATATGGTTATATGATTATGGGATGCACTGGTTCAGGCACCAGATGTTTCAATTGCTCAGAAAAATAATCTTCGTATCATAGCCAATGTCATCATTAGAAACTCATGCAGAAATATTTTTTAAACAAACAAAATTTTAACTTTGTGTAGTCTGTTCATTTTCGATGTTCATGTACATATTTTCACATCATAATTTCGAACTCATTCATACATAGTTTTGATACAAGGCAAAGTCATAACCTTCATGTTCCTTTTTCAAGTTTGACATTTGTGTCAAGTCTTGGTACCACTTGGGCTTGAAAAATTATAACAAATTATCTATTGAACTTGGACGCTGATAGGTAACTCTAAATTTGTAATAACTTGTTTCATTGTTTTTGTGTATTCCTTTCTAATTAATAATTAGGTTGTATTGTGACTTTGTTTATAGTCTGTACAACCTGGAAATAAATAAATTATTATTTTTATTATTACTTCAATATTAATTTTGCTGATGCTGATTCTAATTTAACTCAGTCACTGATAATCTTACTAAGATCATTTGACCACCTAAAAATGCATATTGACTTTCCAGCATGTATAACACAACATATATAGTAACTCTAGTATAGTAGGTAGATAGTATGTAGGTATGTAGAAATTCGAAAAATAACTTCAGCTCATGCACAGCTGTGTTTCAGGGAATTTCAGATCATAACATTAATCTTATAAAGAAAAGTAAAAAGTTTAAGTATGGTAGACTATACCGTAGGTCAAACTATAACAGGTTCTACCAAAATTGTCTTGAAATAAATTGGGAACATACTCTGAAAGTGTTTGACCCTCTACTAACTCTTTATAGGTACTCATCTCTCAACTATCTTCAACAAATCTTTTCCTCATCAAAAGATAAAATTGAAAAAAAAAGGTTTGAAATTCTCATCTAGAAATCTTGGATTGCTAAATTACATTAAAAAATTCACGAACAGCGAATCAGTTCATGGCTATATCAGGACAATACAAAAAATATTTACAAAAAACTGAATAACTATGCCAATTGTAGTTTTTATAATACAAGAAATTTCCCAAACAATAGGCGAAAAGACCACGGGCCATCATAAATGTTTTCAGAGGTAACCACAATAATGAACAAGTAGAAGAAAGGATACCAGTGGATAAACTTAGTCACTATTCAATAGCAGGAACTTTGACTGACAATACCATATACGCTCCTCAAAAAATTTACAAAATGTTTCTTTACATGAAAAACTGAAGTTACATTCCATGAATGTTGGCGAATCAATGATGATTGAAATGATGAGTTAGCAATAAAAAATCTTCGAAAATCTCCCAGTTGCAGCTCTAAGTGCGTTGGCTGAGGCAATTAATGATTCTTTTCGGACTGTTTGTTTCCTTCGTTCTTAAAAACATCGGATCAAGAAGATTCGTTGAATTATCGACCTATATCGTAAATTCGTTCACTAGCCAAAATCATCGAAAAGTTGGATTAAATTGTTATCTGATTTTTTTGTCATTTATAATATTAGCTCCAAACAAACAAAAATTACTATTATGCCATATTTTCATTTTTATGCGATGTGTATAGTAATATTAATATTAATGTCACTGCTTCAGTCTTTGCGATTTTTCTAAAGCCTTTGATTGCCTAAACCATGGTGTTTTGCTCAGAAAACTTCACCAATATGGTATTGAGGAAATTACTCTTAAAACTCTTGACCTATCAGGCATACTCTTCACAAAGAATATGTCAATTGACGTATTACTTTTCATTAGAGAAGTTGAATGAGTTTCAAGAAAATGTGATATTTCATATAATAATTTCAGTAGTAAGACTTCTTATATATTCGTATTATATTTACCTTCATTATATTACTTTTTATACTTTGTCATTATTCTCAGTTTTGTAAATAAGATTATTTTTAAACAATAAAGCATTATTTATATTTCATGAATTAGAAACTGAAGTTGCTTCCAAAAAAAGTATCTAGTATCCGTTTCACCAACCGAAGAAAAAACCTTGATTAACGGAAAAAGCGTTTTTGCTTTCTACATCTCCACCATTAAAAAAAAAATGTGGGAAACTTCCAAAACAGAAAGAACGCTATTAACTTCAAAGATGTGTAGATCTTGCACAAACATTATTTTCAGACACAAACTGAAAGAGAAATCTCATTCTAAACAACCACTTCAAACATATAAACATTGAATTAAACGAAAATCTTTTTTTTATTCGGCTTGTATTAAGGTCAAATTTCACTTACCTACGTGGAAATCTATCATCCCTAGGTGTACCTCTTCAACAATCAGCATTTTTTTTGGATAATGTCATTAGAAGATACAATTCCGTCCCTGTTGACACAACATTATTCACTATTATTGTATTGTATTCTTTTGTATGAGTATATAAAACCATGCTAATACAATAATCGGATATGAGGTGCTTGATTGTATTGTATTTTTCAGATTCCATAGAAAACAGTATAGATTATGCTGTTGTCTCTTCAGGTGACAAATTCGTAATCATATGCTAGAAAAGAATGTTTTATCTTTAAATATATAGAAAAAGGTGCTGTCGAGGAGTTGAAGACAAGTGTTTTCTGCTTGAAAACTCTAGGTCTAGGATGGTAGATTGTCATGTAAGTGAAGATTATTCTCAATACATTTCCATGTAATACATTGTGTAGCGATCTTGTGAATGATTTCTGTTTCATAAAAAATTGATGGAGTACAAGCTGAATAAGAAAAAGTGATTTTCGTGTAATTCATTGTTCATATGTTTGAAAGTAGTGTTTCAAATGGGCTTTTTCTTACAGTCGGTATCTGAAAAAACGTTTTTTTTAAACAGATTTTTTGAAAGTTTTCTAAATTTTGTATAAAAGATGAAGGAGTGAACTGAAAAGCGTTGCCCAAAAAGTAAAATATTTTCTTTTCAATTTAACTTGGTTATATATGTATACCTATCCAAAAAGTAGATGAAATAGATGATTTTGGTGTAACATTCAATACGAAATTAACATTTATTCATATAATAATTTTGCATTATGATATGCTGGGTACACATGTTACGTCATAATAATTAACTACCGTCACAAAGTCAGGAGAAAGTATCTTTCAAAGATTACTCATGACTGTTAGTAACTTTTCTGGAAGAGTAATTTTTCCACTGCAGAATAAAAAACTACTGAATCGATTTTCCTAATAGTTATTGTAACAGTTTGATGCACTGAATAATAGGGAGCATCTAAAATGAGCCGTTTTATATGGAAGAATTCTTAATAACTTGCCATGGCGGGTGTCTCGACCATGAATATCTGAATTCGTGGGAAATTGGTCTACAAATATCTTGAAATCTTACATTATATATAAATCTTATTAGTCTTTTCTGTCTAACAAAATCTCTTGAGAACTACTTGGCACATCTCCAAGACTTGATATCGAAGCTGATGTGAGAAAAAGTCACGTAAAAGTGAAAATTTAACAATCCAAATATATCTAGAGAGCACCTCAATTGTTTGATTGAATAATAAGCAGAACTAACTTTGTCGCAAACTTTTTGAATGTGACAACTCCAGGTTAGATTTTCGTCAAAGGCTTTTCCTCGAAACACAATCTTGTTAGGTGACTGGCAATCAAAGCAGAAGAATCATGAAATACAAATCAACTAACAGAATGTAGTTTATGAAAAGAAAAAAAAACACCTCAAAAGTGCTGCTTTGTTTCGTCCTGTTCATAAAAGAGGGCATATGCCTCCTCACTACAAGCGATTTTGGTGAATTTGGGGATATGTGTGAATCGTTGTATTCATGCCACGTATAAGGGTGTCTGCAATATGCTGTGTAATGCCCGTTGTAAGTAGTCTCCATGTGATTCGAGAGTACATATAGACTATAACGACAATGAGACACATTGTCTGCTGCATAATTGCTCATATCTAATCCTTATAAAGAAAAGTCAATGGCAACATTCAATTTGCCTCTGAATCTTTCCGTTGGATTACAATTTATTTGGAATAGGTTTAGACGTGGACATCAAGTACTGAATTTGTCTACTACAGTATTAATTTTTCTCTGATAATTCTTCATCATTTCCGAACAGTAACTGCAGTGTCATCAGCAAATATGGTTATTTGATATTCAGGAAAAAAAATGTAGACAGATCATTTATGAAGTTGAGAAATAGCAGTGGTCCTAGTACAGAACCTTGAGGCATTCCTAGTAAGCAAAGCAAAGAAATTTGCTTGCAGTTATTTACTTTTCTTTTAGTTCCTCTTTATGCAGAGGAAATATACAAGAACTTGTTTGAACACATTTGGGAAACAGTCTGCAAATAATGACTGATTCATCAAAAACATATCAGTGGATCGAGTATAAGGTCAATTATTTGTTTTTGTAGAAACTATTGAGATTCCATCAATACCTGCGGAGTTTTTATTTGTCATTGATTCAAGGGTATTCACAATTTCCACTACCGTGAAAAGGGATGTATCGAAGGGATATAGACTCACATACCCCCATATCAATATCATTATATATTTGACATAAAAAAGGTTCTGGCTTTCTAATTCTCCATTTTTATAAAAAAAAAAAGTGAAATCTTTATCTTTGAAAATGCTGGGCTTTGCTCCTCCTTTGAATTTTACATTAGCACACTCAGACACCCATTCTTCTCCCCTGTTAGATTTGTTCTTGAATATATCCCCACAATTTGAATTAGACTGAGAAATTCGAACTGATTCAGGTGTATGATATTACAAAAAGACTCATTATTTATCTTATATCAATATGTAGAAATATTGTCACAATCAAATATTCATCAAAAAAATTCAACTTCAACCTCTGCAGATATTACAAGATTTTGTGTTTTCTGCAAGAGCCACATATATTTTAGATTCAGGTGACCTAAAAGCAGATGCCACAATTCTCCATTGAACAAAGTTTGAGTGGAAAAATATCTTTTACAAGATTGATCTAATGCCCATCACAATATCCCAAAAAACAATGCACAATTTAATATTATACCTCTGATTTTCTTCCACACAACTAATTGGTATTGCATTCATGCAAAATATTGTATTAGTGGTAGAAATTCATGTAAAAAAAGTTTGACACATTGCCTCAAGACTTAGGGTAAGACGTAGTGTGCACGGCTCATTCAAAAATAGCGCCACATGACATGACTGACTACTGTGAATTACCATGATGCTCCCGAGGAGGTTCTGGACTAATGGTAGCAGTCGATGCCCTTCACATAAAAAAAACCAGTTACTTGCCAATGTTATGTCAAAAATATTTATTAAACATTTTAATTCTTTTCATCAAATGAAAAATCAGTTATTCAACAAGAGCACTGATAATCCTTATTATTAGTATGTAATTAATATAATCAAGTTATCATTTTAAAAATATTACATAAGAATTTATTCAAAATTTCAGTCATTGAAAACAAATTTCAAAGGATAGTTAGGCCAAAGCACAGGATTTGAATTTTCTGAATGTTTTTCATAATTTAATTGCATTGCTGTTTCCATTCCAATTAATATTTGTGCTTTTTCCCCATACAATTCACTCATTTCCTCTGTTCTTTGTTTAACATTAGGAATATTAGGAAGTACCACTACTTCTTCTTCTTCACATTTTTCACTATTTCTTTTATCAGCTGTGGAAGTAATTTCATTGGTTTCAGAAACTGTTTCATTCAAAGGATAGCCCTGAAATTGAACTTCAACTGTTTTAGCATAAACATTCCTGAGATGCTGTCGCAACATTTGGTTCTCATACTCCAAGCTTATTGCACGAGACTTCCAGTAAGAAAGTTGATCCTGTCGCTGCCATTCGATCACTTCTGATGGTAATGTTTGATGACTACTAGACGGTGCTGAATCCATTTCCTTCATATCAAATAGTTCCAGTGAAGAACATATGTCTTTTGTATCTTGATTGAATCTACGTCTTTTCAGTGTTTTGTGGTATTTGTTTTTCCTACGTTTCCTTTTAATTTGCCTATTGGATAGTTTGGTGGTCCTAGACTTTTTACTAAAGGATTTATTTGCAGTGGCCCTTTGAAATCTTATGGTTTGAGATCTCTCAGACATGATTGCATTTTCGAACCATGATCACTGTTGATACTGATAGGAAAACGTTCACTTACAAGTTTTTCATTCAACTTATTTTACTATTCACTTGTAGTCTTGTTTACTTGTACTATATACTTATATAACCTAAAACACACCATATACTTTTGTCTTTGTCTTCTTCTCATTTTATCCTTTTGGCCCTTGTTATCCAAAGAACATTAGTCCATAGATCTAAACTTTATACATATATATGTACTTACTCATATATTACAATAACTATGATATACTCTGATTTTATATCAATACGCTTTTCTCTCTACTTTCATTTATTAATTTTCTTTATTATTTTTATCTTTCAAGCACCTTCCTTGCCTTGTAATAATTGTCCGGTACACTTCTTATGTAATGTAAGTTAGTTTTGGGCACATAGTGTAACACAGAACACAGGTAAAACTTTTTTCGCTTAGGAACAGCGGCGAAGTATTCAACAACACGAAAAGCTTTCTCGAAAAACAAGAACCCCAGGAAGAATAAATGAAAATTAGGATATATTAATTTTTTCCATTTAATTTTTGTAATTTTCATTTCACCGATCGATCGTCATTGTTAGATATTTTAAATTTGTAACTTATCTTAATATCATTATGTGTTGAAAACTCATTCTTAGATTTATTATTGGAATCGTTAAATGATCCAACACTGGGTCAATTATATTTTTTTGTATAAAATTTTTATACATATTGAAATGATGAATCAACCTAAAATAACATTTAATAAATATGTGATTTCGTTCTCATCCACATTTACAGTTCCAATTTCCATTCTAATAATACTCGTTATATGTTATCTACTATTATATATATATATCTTTAGAAAATTGTGAATGTGTCTTTATATCTTCATTAATTTTCAATAATAATATGGAATCAATGAAGTCGCCCCGGAGCGCCAATTAATTTTTATTGTTGTTTTTATTTTATTTTTATCGTTGTTTTAATAATAATATGTGTTTGTATTTTCCAAATAACCAGAAGATTCATTGACAAAGCTTTCAATTTTCTCTATACACTATAAAAAATAAGCTAATCGCAAATATGGTTGTCAAAGCAAATATTCAAAAGACCAATGGCCTGAGAAAAACAGTTTTCTATACCTATAAAGGATATGAAACGTGTATGCATAAATAAATACATTATATAATTTTATCCAAACATATACTATATAACAGTTGAGCTGAAAAGTTCATAGGCTTACATATAAAACAATTTTTTATATAATTTGTTTTATTAAATAGTTCGATATTATGTTCGAGAGTTCCCAATAAATTCTACCTCAAGCTTAGCCAACGTTATAACATTAAATACCTCTTCTTTTCCAGGTTTAATACCCATTTTAGATGAAGCCGGAATTGGTTGATAGATCCAGATGTCAAGTCAAATTTTCATATCGTGAAAGAAACGAAGAAGACTTGTACAAACGTGTAGGATTAAGAATTAGGATTCATTTTCTTGCCCAGAGAAAATCTGTTGAAAATTTCTCAAATAACACTTCTTCAAAAACTGAAAATGGCAGAAGCAATGAAACAAACTGTTGCAACAATGCTGAAAGGAATAGAAAGGTATGCTTTTTTTGAGTCTGTTCATGAGCTTATTCTATTCCTTCCCAAGTTAGTTTTGAGGGAATTCAATTCCCCTTCATTCTTTTTTTTTAATTTTAATAGTGAAATTCATTAATCGTCAATAGTAAGTTGAAAGTGGGAAATTTTCCTTTGCTGATCTGTTGAAAATGTTTGAATCACCATTAAACTTCATTTAATTTTGATTCTTGTATTTACTATTTTGAAAAGTATTCTTCACCTCCATGTAAAATTTGATTTACATTATTTTCAGATATAACCCTGACAACTTACCCACCTTAGAGCGGTATGTAGAAGTTCAATCCAGAGAAAATTCCTATGATTTGGAAGCCAATTTAGCTGTGCTCAAATTATACCAATTCAATCCACACAGTTTCAATATTGACATCACTTGTCAGATTCTTTTGAAGGCGCTAACCAACTTACCACACACTGACTTCATTTTGTGCAAATGTCTCCTCTACGAAAAACAGGTAGGTGATTTATTAATAATTAATTGTGCAAAATATGATATTGAAAGTTCACATTCGAGTATGGCAATATGTTTTTCCCAAAAATAAATCTCTTCTAAAAATATAACCCTTTTGATTTAAATACCTTATAAAGTTTTGAAACTGAAGTTTGCAAATATCTACCTTGTAGAATTTTAAACCCCAGTGAATAATATAAGTCAATGCTGGGTTTCAACAACAGTTTAATCCCAGTATTGAAAATATTCAAGTTCATTTTCAGTAATCCCTTACAACTTCAACCTAATCCATTTAACGATATTGCAATTTAAACGAAGCTAAAAATTCAGTCCTTAGTACTCTTACATAGTAATCATACAATATTTTAATTTGAACTGAAGTGAGGAAAATTTAAAAAGTTACTAATTCCCAAATAATTTTTACATTCTGAAGTTGAAATCATGGTTTCGGAAGGCTTTTTGAAATATAAAAAAGCTATGTTATATGACTCTCAAATCGTCTTTGAATGACATGCTGGAACAAATCATTCTATTACCCAATTCCAGTTGCATAAGGAGTTTCTCAAGATACTACTTTACAACTGATCTAAAGATCTCAAAAATGTCAGGGTTTATGAGGCAAGTGTAACTGCAGATGACAAAAACTATTCTAGTGAAAGGTAAAAATGAAAATCACATGACACAACACTCCGAGCAAGTTCTAGCTTAATCTGGTTTATTGCAAATATACTCTTGCTAAATTAAAAAAAAAACAATATATAACGGCAACAAACAAGACCAATACAGAAGAAAAGTAGCTAAAATTTCTTGAGAAATATACACACTCAAAATTGAATTGGAAGACATATATGAGCAGTTCAAGTAAGAAGCTTAATTCTGTTTAAAATCTGTTTTTCCGTTAATCAGCTGTCGCCCCCATACGAACGACAACTCTCAGAAGTTGAGAAACTTTTGCAAGCTAAGGACTAACGAGGTCTTGCCTTTTAACGTGTGATTCCTAACATGGTTGCAGAATCATTCCAACTTCAACCAGATAAATTATCTCGAGAAAAATATCTGGTCGAGGCGGGAATCGAAACCACGGTCTCCCGATCGTGAGCCGGGCGCACTACCACCGCGGCCAATTCCACAACTTTCAGCAATGTTTACTTAAAAATATCTGATAAAAAAGACCAAGGAATTCTATTTTGATAAGGAACTTAAATATAAATCACACACTGAGTATATTACAGCTAAAACATTCAACATGTCAGGTCCCATTTATAGAGCTGAATAAAGCTTTGATTTGAATACTCTTATTATACTGTTCATTGATTAGGTCTTGGTTAGAGTATGGTTCAATCATCTGGAGTCCCTATTATGGAAATAATAAGTTTTTAGAGCGGCTCAGGTATTAATGCTGATAAGATGTTAAATTATGACCATTCTTGTACATGTATATGCATAGTTCATAAATATAAATACCCGTCACAGTGAGTATTTTGAGTTCTTTGAAAATGTTTCTGTAAGATTGCCTTCATCCTATGTGAGCAATAGTTCTGATGGCATATTTCTGTAGTGTAAAAACCTTCACTGCAGATGATTCAGTGCCACAGTACAGATTCAACAAAACCGGTTTACTGCAATGGTTTGACATGAACCTCAGTTCATAGCAATTTCAATGTGAGGGATTCACGGGATCGTGTAGTCAAGTGTAAAGCATAGCATCTTTGCTGCTGGGCAAGATTCAACAAGCAACTTCTCGTTTTCATAAATGCTAAAATTGTCATGAGCAGAATTCAGTGAGATTTTCATTAATGATGTTTTTGTGATATTCAGTGATAAATGATTTTTTTTGCACATGTTACTACCTACTCGTAGACATTCTCTCTTTTTTCTGCAAGTGCTATTGCATTGTTCTCCTTGATGAACTATATGTATTTCTGTGTGACTATTTATGAATTGCAGCAGGTCATTCGCATTAAAAACATTGAAAAATGCAAAAAGAAATTATCAGAATTGGATTGGACAACATTACTTGAAAATCTTGATCCCTGTACAGCCTACACATGCTACCATGATGCATTTCTGACAATATATGAATCATGTTTTCCTATAAAAGAAAAGACAAATAAAAGAAGAACAAAATCGTCAAAATGGTACACTGAAGAACTGAAAAAGATGAAAAATAGATTGGATGCCTTAGACACAATAAGGAAAGTAAGATCAGATGAAGCATCAGAAAGAGCTTATGTTCAGTACAAACACGATTATAATAGAAACATAATAGAAACAAAAAAGAGGTATAATGAAGAGTACATTGCACAGGCTGTCGACAAAACTAAAGCAATATGGAATATTATTAAGTCTGAAACAGCACCGAATATTACAAAAATCAACAAATCTAAACTCATGGCTGATGAGTTAAACGACTATTTTGCAATGGTAGGATCAGAAACAGCAAGTAAAATAGGAAAAATCAATGTTCCCTCTATTGAAATGCTGAGAAATAATAATATAGATAATGTCCGA
Source organism: Leptinotarsa tumamoca (assembly GCA_015342025.1). NCBI lineage: Eukaryota > Metazoa > Arthropoda > Insecta > Coleoptera > Chrysomelidae > Leptinotarsa > Leptinotarsa tumamoca. Next base: position 2,354 of record WOGQ01001481.1, on the reverse strand, counting down.
TCAATCTATTTTTCTGAAGCGGATGAAAAAGAAATTAAACAAATTTTAAATGAAATTAAACGTAAACGAACTGAAGATATATTTGGAATTTCAACCACAATTTTGAAGGACTTAGGTGATGTAATAGCGCAACCTATTGCATTAATAATCAATAAATGCATAAACGAAGGGGTGTTTCCAGATGAACTAAAGCATGCAAAAGTTATACCAGTTTTTAAAAAAGGGGAAGATATTCCAAATAACTTTAGACCCATTTCAATTCTACCAGTAATATCAAAGATTTTCGAAATGGTAATCAAAAAGAGATTAGTCCAGTTCTTTGACAGTTCAGCATTTTTCAACAGCTCTCAGCATGGATATCAGCAAGGAAAATCTACAATGACAGCAATGATAGAGATTATTCAAAAAATCATAGATGCCATTGATAATCAAGAGGACTCCCAGATATTAAGCTGTGACTTGAGTAAAGCTTTCGATACTGTTGACCATGAAATACTGTTAGAGAAATTATCATATTATGGAGTAAGAGGAATTTCGTATAAACTGCTCAAGTCATACCTGTCAAATCGTTTTCAATCGACATGGTGGAAAAATTCACTATCTCAGACAATTCCGGTAACTCAAGGAGTGCCTCAAGGTTCTATTTTAGGGCCNAATATCAAGGTTTATGCATCAAGTGCATATGCAGATGATACAACTTTTCTAGTTAAAGGCAAAGATGAAGGTGACATAAGACAACAGACAGAGCAAGTTCTAGCCGAAGCAGATATTTGGTTTACGGCAAATATACTCCTGCTAAACAAAGAAAAAACTCAAAGGCTAATGATTTCAAGCAAAAACAATACAGAGGAAAAATCACTAAAATTCCTTGGAATACATCTGGACTCAAAACTAAATTGGAAGGTACAAATAAGCAAAATGAGTAAGAAGCTTAATTCAGCAATATATTGTATAAGGAGAATGAAAACAATTTCAACACATCAAGCGGCTAAAATAACCTATTTTTCAAACTTTCACAGCATAGCAACTTACGGAATCCTTTTGTGGGGCACAAGTTCTGATTCAAACAAAATATTTGTTTCATTTCAACACCCTGTATCTCCGAAACGAAACATTTCCATACACTTGTGGTTCTTGTCTAAAACTCTACACTGGCCAAACGAGAAGAACCAATTCCCAAAGAATGAAAGAACATAGTAGTTTCTTGAATGCGAAGAGATGCGTGAGCTTGATATGGAATTCTCTATCGATCAGTATATACTGCAGAGCTACAACACATGACATTAAAACAAACGAAACTTTTGAAACAACATAAAGTTCACACCGAAGCTCTGGTACATTTATCAGAAGGATTCTTCCAAAGTTAATTTCTGAAATTGTTGGTATCGCTGTAGACTATGATCGGAATTTGCAGAAATATTTGATTTTATTACGGGTAGTCTAATTTGAAATATCTCTCAATGAACCGGCAATGAACAACCATTTAACCTTGTTTCGTCTAGAGATGTTGACGAAGGTATGATGTCATACCTCATTTAATTTTAATTGGTGTAGTCACGCCTGCTGCTTTTTTATACGTTTCACCTCTACGAACCCAGCTCAAGCCACTAGCGATAATTCTACTTCAGAAGCGTTTGAATGTTCTGCAAATTTATATCTCGTTAGAATATGAATAGTTGGAAATCCTAACTTGAATTTGGGCCAGATTAGAGAACGTGATATTAAAATTATAAAAAAAAAACATTTTTGAAGAGAAGCTTTTATACTAATGCACTAAAAATGAGATCAAATTTCTTTAATTGTTTGTTCTAGGTTATTCTGTGTGTGAGATGTTCGACTCCTCTACAAAATAGGCGATCTTGTGCGAAAGATTTTAAATGTGTAACAGAATAAATATTACTGGAGTTTATGACTAGGACGTATGTTTTATACCGACTAGCTAATCTAACCTCACCTCGACTAGAAACCCATATTTCACGTAACCTAACCTTACTTAACCTAACCGAACCTAACTTTACCTAACCTAAATTAACCAGACCTTACATAACCTAACCTAAACTAACCTAACCTAACCTAACTCAACCTAACCTAACCTAACCTATCCTAACCTCACCTCACCTCATCCTGGCTAGTTGTTTCACACCTACTAACTATTCTAACCTAATCTAACCTAGCAATGACTGAAATATCCACTTTCACCACAGCATCAGTCATTTCCAACTGATTCTCAACTTTTATGCAAAAATTTCAAATTTACTTTCTTCCAATCAAATCAGTGCTGAGTATAATACCATAAACCTGTTTTTTGACCGTTTTTCTAAAGGTTTTTCTGAAGATGGGTTCAAAAATGACAA
>WOGQ01001480.1:0-14391 GCA_015342025.1 Leptinotarsa tumamoca | reverse complement strand
ACAATGTCACAGTGGTTGAAATGGGACAATATCATAGTATCGCTCAACATTTTCTTCACTTCCAAACTCAAAATACATTCTCTGCTGACATACCAACTCAAACGACGCGTAGGCCTTTCGAAATTTTTTCTGTAACATATGCTTTGAAACGTAATTTAGAATCAATGAGTGATTCTAAATTTTTGCAGATGTCTCTGAAAGTCAGCATATCAACCCCTAAGATTATCTACATTTCACTCAAAGCTTCATGTTTCTGAGTATCGCTACCAAATACTACATCAGAAGATTTACTACAATTCATAGATGAAAGATGATCGTTGGAAAGATTAAGGAGGTACTTTTGAATCACGATTGATTTTTATATTAGCTTCCCTCATATTTTTCAATTTAAATGCACAATAAATTTGCGTGTCATCAGCAAACATGTGGTAATTGCAAAATGTCAGATGTTTATGAAAATTGAAGGTATACAATGTATATAAATAAAAGTGGTCCCAATACACTACTTTGTGGAAGCCCTTGGTGAACCACTACGCTATTATATATTTCGTTTTCTCTTTCAATGCACTGAATTCGGTTTGATAAATATGATTTGAGGAAAGAAGTAATACATACAGTTGAATAAACATTGTAGAAGCCACAGAAGCATCAGATGTTGCTTGTGTGTGGTGAAAGAGAGATCCAGAGGAAAAAAAATTGATATATGATAAATATCAAAGTATGAGAATGAAATTTATATATAAAGGGGATTTGCATATGAAAATAAACTACTCAATATATGAAATTGAAAACACATTAGATAAGATAAAATCACAAATATAAGTACAAATATAAAAAGTTGTCAGTTTTGACATATAATATTATTTGAATATAAAATCATACACAAATCATACATAAAACTAAATTGACAGTTAAGTATAAAATCACAAATGTAAAATACGCGTACTATTAATAATATATAAGAACATGTTGATGAAAATTGATGTGATACATATTTACAAAACGATAGTGCCCATATATAGACACATATATACATACATATATGAGCACATATGAATTACAGAATTGTAAGTGGACAATATAGCAAAGGTACGTATGGTTTTTTTCCCATCTACTCAAATAGACGTAGAAGTTCGAGTCTCTGACTTTGAAGAATATGCTGTTTCAACTCTTTTTTGAAGCGATTGATATTTGAGATACTGATAATATGATACTCGTCAGCTAATGATATACAATTTGGAAAAAAATATATTCAAGATGTGTTCAAAATGGAAACAAGCATACTTCAAATTTTGTCAATAATTATATTGTTACCAATTTTTGAACTTAAAAAATCATCAAAACGATCTTGGTTTGAATTGTTGAAAAAAGGGGCTATTTTATGACTATTAAAAAAAAACAGTAATTATGTGATCGTTTCTTGTTAGTGAAGCCAATTATAGATTAGCAAATTCATGATTTCACAGTTATGGTTGGATTATTTTCAGTCGCAAGTAAGTCTCAAAAATTTACATACGTCGTAATATGTTCCGAACATCAAATGTAACTAGTGAACTGACAATATGTTTAAAAATATATAGTAGTTGACTTTCAGATTTGTTAATCACGAGTATGCGCTAGATATATAGTCATAGGGCTTTCCAACAGGGGCTTTCCAAACTTTGACAATTGATGATGGCCATCTTGTTTGAACTTCATCTGTCGAATTAGTTGTCATTTATTTAGTCTGATATCGTCTTCAACAACACAAGCAAATAATAAAATTGTTTCATCAAAATGGGTGTTCCGTTTTGGCAACGTACCGCACCATAATCGTCCTACCGAGAGGATTATTCGCAATGTGATGGATAAATTTGAGTCCACTGGTCCAGTAAACGATTAAACAACGCACGTACATCGATGAAATGCGAGATCTGCGAAAATATCGCCGCTGCACCCGTACAAAATTCAACTGACCCATGAACTGAAGGTAAACGACCATAGACAACGGTATGTTCGCTGAATGGTCTCTGGAGTAGTTGGTACCTGACCCTAATTTTCATCGCTTAATGAAAGACCCATTATAATGAAACGGGTGGTTGAATTTGAAAATTCGAATTCAATAACTATTTTTTTCGAAGCGAGACAAAAAATGTCTAAACTAGTCTCGAAGTCAAATTTCAATATTTTCATACAGCTATAAAATTTCTGCTTTCAGAGTAAATATGGGAATATTTGAAATCCCAGACGAGAACTGAAATAGGTATAGCCAGCTCATTGTTCCGAGAATTTCCAATTCTTCGGTTCACAAAGTTCAATTTAAAATCCCTAATCGACAAAAACTATCGGAATCCGCATCCGAAAATTCAAATAAATTCTAATACTATTTAGCCGAGCCCAAGCAGTATCTCGAGACGACCAAAAAAGGACGCCTCTTGTTTTTCTATGACGAAAATATTTAATCTCTTTGTATGGAGCTCGATATTCCGCCTTCGAAATTCTGCGCCAGCGTGCGAAGTCGGCTATAAAAGGCAAGCCGGAATAAGAAATAAACATCTGATATCCACTTTTTCTCTCAGTTTGGTTGACTTTTAGATTTGTTGATTCATAGTAGGCGATATGGAAAGAATCGAATATTTATCATTCTTTTTCCGTACACGGTTGATTCATTGCCTGAATTCAACTTCAATAATATTGATTATCTTGGCTGTTTACAGCTACGATACAACATATATGACTTATTGGATTGAAGACCTATTTGTTTTGTAGAAACTTATATTGAATATAGAATAAAGAAAATATCTATAGAGATTTATAGAGGCATCCAGGGCGAGCGTCGTCATTCACATCTTCTCGACCTTCGGTGGAAAGCTAATATCACTGGTAAAAAAATTACTGACTCAAAATTCAATCACCGTATTTTCACAATATGCCACTTTGAATATTTTAAGTGTTTTTGAGTACTTCATTCCATTTTTTTCACAAAATTTGATGATCCATTCTGATCAATTTTTTTCGACAGCAGAAAATCGCCGAATATGCAAAACTCTTTTACGCCTCTCACCAACAAACCAAACATGCTTAACAACTGAAGATGTGAACCCCCAAAGTTTGAACATTCACCTATTTTGGATCTTTTTAAAACCCCACTTATTTCAAAATTTCAATTACATAAATTAATACGAAGAATCTTTTCGATTTTTTCGATAGAAGCATCGCAAAATGGATTTTTAATATGAAAATACATAGTGTTTGAATGAAATAAATGTGTGATTGAAGGTGGTTGACAATATTTCGCTGAAATACAATTACATTAAGCAAAAAAACTGAAATTACAATGAAATAAAACACAAGAAACAATAAAAAAATTGAAATATCATAACGCGAGATGACAATCAGAATTCATCAACAAGAATTGAAAATTAAATAAGTGCTTTCACCTATCCCCTCTTCTCTCACTCCGCTTCATCGGTTTTAGCGGGAACTGACCGTTTGACGGGAGTTGGTCGTGTTCAGCTTGATTAAAGGTTTCCATATGTTGCGTATCTTTACGCTAGCTTATCTAAATGCTTTGTTGGGCACCATATTTGCGGCTTCTTTGAATTTTCTCCTCAACCAGTGTTCCTCCTTGTGGATGATTTCAGATTGAGACCACTTGATGTTATGTTGGTGAGTCCAAACATGCTCTGCTATTACCGATTTGCTGGTTTCTCCTCTCTGTGTGTGTTTCTTGTACCCGGAAATGCGAACTTTCAATGGCCTCTTAGTTTCACCCTCCGCACTCGCAGGGTATCCGGTAAATGCAATTATTGGAATCGTTTGGTGGCCTAGTTTTCGTGAGGCTGCTACGGATAGTGTTCCCAGATCAGAAACAGGTTCTGATGTTATACTTGGACCAAATTCTTTTTATCCTTTTCGACAATCCTCTGATGTGGAGAAGTACAATTACTGGTTATGGTAGCTTCTTTTCCTTGTGAGGCTCTTGCTGTCTTCTAGCCAAAGTCTCTTTCATCATCACTTTGGAGTAACCACTCCATTGAAGGTCGTTTTTGATTATGACTAGTTGTCGATTGATGGTGGTTGAATTCCTGGTTCAGATACTGTACCGTGTGAGTGGGTTTTCGGTATATAGATATTTTCCATTTAGTGTCGGTCCTCTTCACCAATACGTCTGAGAATGGCAATTCGTTGTTAATTTCCTTCTCCATTGTGAAAGTGATGTAAGGACTTACGTTGTTGATGTGCTCCGGGAAGGTGTCTAGTTCTGCTTTTCCATGGTTAAATACGATGAAGGTGTCGTCAACGTATTTCAATCAGACTTGGGGCTTCTTGTGTGGTTCACCAATGGCCGTAGTTTCAAACCACTCCATATATATATATGTAGGCTGAAACCGGTGAAAGTGACGATCCCATTGGCATTCCCTCATCTTGCATAAAGAATTCGTCCCTCAGTTGGAAGTAGCAGTTTCGTACACATTATCCTAGTAATTCCATGATTACTTGTATCGGTAAGTTTGTTCCATCTTGCAGGTCCCCATCTTCGGATAGCTTCCTCTGTATGATTTGAAATGCTTCGTCGACAGGAACGTTAGTGTAGAAGCTTTCCACGTCGAAACTGAGCAGTCGATCCTGCTCTTTGACTTCGATTGCTCCTATTACATCGACATAATGCCTTGGGTTCTTCACAGAAGATGATGTTTTTTCTTGCAGTGGTTTCATCTATGGGTGTCAAAAATCTGGACAAGTTTTGAGCTGAATTTCTGAGGCTAATGATCGGTCTGAGCGGAACATCCTTCTTTTGAATTTGGGGTAGTCCGTACAAGTGAGGGGGCTCACTGTGATGCGGTGCTAGCGATGATCTTTTTCCGAAAAATAAACTTATTGTTTTTTCAAAGTCTGGTATAACTTCCTTCCAATTGATGAAGTAGGGTCCCTCACGATCTTCATGTATTTTTCTTTCTGAAGCACCTCTTCAATCTTTTGTTTCTCTTCAAAAGATTTCTGATTTTGAATTATTAAATAAATCAGCAAGATCGCAGCTGTTTCCAAGGATTTCTACGGATTGCCTGAATAATGTATTCATTTAATACCACTAATTACATTATCATTATTTCAATGAACTTGAATTATTTGATCAATGTTTGTCCAACCTTCAACTCGACTATGAACATGATACGTTTCTCTGCAATCATATATCCTGACGACTCAATAATGGTAATTGATCAAACCGAAAAAGAAAGTTGATTTTAAAGAGATATTTTTTTAAGATTAAAATAACAAGAATGTAGAGCTAAACCGTATTACCGCTACACCAAAACAAAACCAAAAAATGAAATATGTTAACTTATCAGAAGAATTTGATCACAACAACCTACCATGGAAGATTGAAAAATACACTAAGTTTCTTGATGAGAAATCTCCAAGTTAGAGCGGAAAGAAATGTAAATTTTGAATTGTCAATATAAGGAACTTTTGAGTTGATGCCTTCAAGAAATCAGTTTTTTATTTCGATATTATTATTCAATATTCGATACCAAAATCACGAATAATGTACTTTCTGAGTTGATCATTATTGAATAACATTGTTTGTCAGGATGAAATAGTGAATTTTGAAGTGGGCAACTGAAAAAAAACAATAAGTAGGTGTACGGATAGGTTGGCTTACTAATACAAATTCATTAGTAGTCATATTTCCAGGATGCATGTGCAGTCAAGATATTTGTTTCCATAATTCTCTAATACAGTCAAGCTCCACTTGAGTTTTCATGAATTTCTAAAAAATGCTGATACACATAAAAGAGGGTTGTATATTCACGCCATTGTGAAAGTATTTCTATTCTTTCTACTCTCACAAATTTTAATGGCACAACACAAAAGAAATGCTTCAAAGGAAAAATATTTTCCGTGGAATAAATACATGGCTATCAGCTCAATATAGTTTGAATCACTTGAAAGAAAGAGGGTTGTAGAAGGAATATCTAATTGCTGACACTGCTATGAAAAACCAATATGTTTTATATGAATGTTCAATTTCAATAGAAGGACAAATTGGTGAAAGAAAAAAGATGAAACACAGAAAATGAAAGAAAAGAGAAAAATCAATGATCTTAAGTTATCATTTCTAAGAATTGATAAAAAGTTAAATATCGAATGAAGAAACTAACTACGGTAAAGTTTAAATGAATATCCAATCATTTCATTTTATGACAGTCTATCGGGAACTGCGAACCAAAGGCTCTTGTGTTATCTGCTACAAGTGGAAAATAAGCGAAAATGTCTATATGAAGAATTCTGAACCTGTTTTTCATTTCTTTCAAGACAAATCAAAAGTCAATGAATGGAAATACAATGATTTTACTCCAATCGATCGGAGAATGGAAAATGAGAAGAAGTTATGATTTTCACAATGTTGATATTCTCTACTTTGTTTTTCTTATGTTACTTTCATAGTGTTGGATTCATTTACAACTTTCAGAACCTTATTCAATTATTCAACTTTCTACACTATGTCATGGCCTAGTTCTACATGATATTCAAAGTTTCATGGCTTTGAACAATTTGTTTTGTCAACATTTTTCTGCCCAAAAATTCGACCAGGAGATTATATCTTTGTAAGAAGAAATAAAATAATAAAATGAAGCTCATTCTGACACTCAGCTACTTTAATGAATAAAATAGTGTTTGAAAGAGGGAGCATAATATAAAGGAAAATAAATCATGATGAAAGTGTTAGAATTAAGCTCATTCGTTTGTAAAAAAGGCTATTTGACGAGTTTTTCGTCTGCTGAAACAGATGTGGCTGATAATATATCTCATGAGGGTCTTCCTTATAAAAGACCATCAAGCAATTATTGCAGCCACTCTTGCATATCAAGATCATCTGAAATATGCTCGACGGCCCTAATAAAGACAGAAGACACGAATTGGTCGTTATGATACCCCCATAGCCGGTCGCTTTGAGTGATGAAATACACCAGGCTACATAAATTTAGCCAAACAATAGATTACGTTCAAGACATTTATAAGATCACCGGAGCATATTACACTATACTTTCGTCTAGGAGTTGACATTCCCCCGTAATTTATTACGTTTTGGTCCCATTCCTTGGCTGAAACTAACTGACAGCAAAGCTTCTACGAGGCGAAGCATGAGATATTGCTGTGATTAATTCGGTTTCGCGAGTGATGTCATTAATTTTTCGAGTTCTCTATAATTACGATGTTGAGACGAACTCCGAATGGAACATCAGGAGTAAAGCAATTTTCGTCGATCTTTTTGTTTACTTCACTTTATGATACAGCAGATGAGATACATGAGGAAGCAGTGAAAATATTTCACGAGGAATCATAGAGGAGGCTTTATATCACAAGAAAAAAAATTTGGGAAATTTGAATAACATAATATTATAATTATTATATTATAATAAAACAACGATAAAAATAAAAACATCAATAAAAATTAATTGGCGCTCCGAGGCGATTTCATTGATTCCAGTGGCGCATTTGCTTTTTCAGCTGCAGGAAAACCCGGAAAAACCTGCAGCACCACATCATCTGAAGATCTTGATCTAACAATGTCCTCTCTCTTATAAAACAAAATGTAGGGTGTCTCCAGAAGCTCCAATAAATTCAATGCATCACCAGAACACTTCGTGTATATAAATTGTTCAAATATCACATTGATATCCCACTTTCAATTTTCAAAATAGCGTGGTTTGGGAAAATAATTGTTTCCTTCATTTTTGCAACAATAAAACGGTTCTTCCAACTGCAAAATATTGTAACATGTCAACTGGTTAGTCACTATTGTTACGTTTTTCCACGTGGGTTATCCAATAATTGACTACACTGAATAATCAAACTCAACTTTATTTCACTTCAAATACAACAAACAGTTCAACAAAAACTTCAACTAATATTTGAATCTCTATCGCCTTACTAGATCACTTCGCGTACCGCACTGTAACTTCCGCTTGACTCTGTCAATTTGCCTCTGGCTAGCGTGTATATATCGTAATCGAATGCAGTAGAAATTCCGCCGAAGTTCCCTCTTAATCGGTAGCATTATTCTTGCTGCTTCTAGAGCGGCAGGGAACATCGTATATTCGAGCACTCTTAGCTACGTCACGATTATGGCATGGCTACTAGAAACTTCCAAATGAGTGTCATTTTATCAGTGGAATATAAATTAGCTCACGTACATAAACGTTTACAGGCCCGTGAGGGGAGAATTGATTAAAGATTTGAGGATACCATGAAAGCTTGCTTTGTAATAATTTCAATATGTAATTTAGATGTATTAACACCGATAACCATAGTCAGCAAGTATAAGGTTAGCTAGTTTTGCTCTAATGCTCTGATATTTTCCGGAGAAGTGCATATGAAATGACAAGTTCCTGTGAAAGTATCAAACGATTAACTCTCATGTGAGACATTCCATTTTGTAGGTATAGTTGAAGTAACTGGTATTGTGCATACCTAGTGTCGGCGCCCTCAAAGACCAAAAAAACCAATACAAAGAAATAAAGCCGCTGCCAACTAGTCCACGTGGACTGAAGAATTGGCGGTTCGTATTGAATAATTTTTACTATCCGAGTTTTATGATTGGCTGAAGAGTCATAAAATTAAAATTTGTAGTCATGTAACGGTGACGAATAAAATGCGAGCCGTCGTGTTATCAATGTTCAGTTTAGATCGCGATTTGAGTGTTGAAATTCGATCTTGGTGCAGTTATAATTACCAAAAATGTTTGTTATCTGTTTAAAATGTGGTATCCTTGGACAAGTACTAATAGTAATAACGAGTGGGATAACAACGCAGACTTTTTTCTGTGTAGTGATTCCAATAGCGATGATGAACAATGCGAAAAAGAGATACTAGTGAATAAGCTTCGGATGCATTCAAATATCGAAACCGATTTGTCGGTGGTCATCCCGACCAAATGGAATCAATTTTAGCTTTTCTTGTACAGGAAGTTACTTGCGCCGGATTTTCCGAATAGAAGACGTTGCAAAGGTGCCTGGTGGTTTTATTTCAGCTTTCTGCGAGGCATTCACGATTGTTTTTGCTGTCTACAGGAAACAAAACAAATGATCCACTTTTAAAGGGAATTTTTAATATAAACAAATGTATTTCGAACACTTCTCCAACCCCACCGAACTATATTCCTTTCGTACTTCTTTATATTTAAAAAAGGGTTTCTGCCAACCAATGAACCCACTATAATTAGTTCAATAAAGATGCCCCTGCTATGTGAAATTATTATTCATTGCAATTTCATATTTTCGAATATATTTTTTAAGGATTATAAACAATTGGAATTGGGTTGCAACTCAATAGATGACATGGACTCATGGAAAGCATCTTTTCTGAGAGCAGGTGTTTACCCAGAGAAATCTTTGAAGAATGGAGAACTAGAAGAGCAATATGAGGTAAAAATTGTTGTCTAGTTGAACCATCAAATGATTTTTTTCAACTTATTCCCAATCAGAAATTCTCGTAGATAACTGTGTCATTGATTTTCAGGTGGTTCAAGAAATAGACCCCCAACTCAAGAGACAAGTAGAAATAATAAGAAATCTGGTTGACAGCTACATGTCAATTGTAACCAAATCTACCAAAGATTTAGTCCCAAAAGCCATTACTTGTATGATTATTAACAATGCCAAAAAATATATTTTTGAAGAACTCCTGATTCATGTTTATGCTCACGAAGACCAGGTAAGATCCATAAAATAGTCTACAGTATTGGAGGCTTACGTCATCAACATTTCAGATGGATTTATTAGAAGAATCCCCAGAACAGGTTAAAATGAGGGAAGAGAAAATGGCGATGTTCCAAGCTTGTAAATCCGCTCTAGATATTATAGGAGATTGTTCCATGAATATATCGACCAAAGGAACGAGGGAGGTAGAAAACGAGAGAATATATTCATCGAGACCAACAACGGCGGGGCCTACGTCTTATGCTACAAAGAAAAGTAATATTTTTGAACAATAGCAGTTTGCTTATATTGGCTTTCTACTACTCAATCTTGATACAAAAAATGCGAAAATTTTCCAAAAAAAGGAAGGAAGCAATCATTTTAAAAAAGAAGTAACTCTATACATAGATGTGTAGATCATAATAGTCTATATTTATGACATCTATTCGTTAAAAATAACAATGTGTGAACCTGACAGTCTGACAGTAGAAAACATATTCAACAACGGGGAGGAATTTGGTTCTATTTGGTAAATTTTACAAATTTTCAAATCTATTAGTATCCAAGCATTCCAAAAGATTGAGTTCCAAATATTTCTCTTCCAAATAGAATACGTTATTGTTATTTTTGAACTCATACCCCTTTGCCAAAAGAGGCTTTGCAAATACGGAATTGGTCTTCACATTCAAGAAACTACTCCTGTGTTCCTTTATTCCTTGAATAAATGTTCTACCCGTTAGTCCAATATAAAGTTTTGGGCAAAAACCACAAGTCAACTTATATATTCATGATCTATTCGACAGTGAAGTTTTGTCTTGTTTTCAATGAATTAATAAATTATTATTTGTTCTGTGAACCATGTCCAAGTCTTTCGTTTTCAAACAACGAGCGATCAACAGTAAGATTTTTGTCTGGCCACTGTCAACAAAGGAAACACCTCCATAATAGGATAATATGTGGCTAGCAGACACACCTCTATGTGTGAACAGGAAAATGAAACTGTCAGGCATGTCCTATGTGAGTGTCCGGAGTTATATTCAATAAGAGACTGTGTGTATGGCGAGTCTTGGCCTACACCTGCCGATAAAAAGATGTCTCCCAGTGACCTGTCCACCTTCCTGGAAGAAACAGGATGGACGATGACCTAGGAGGACAACTCCTTGGGAGGATGTACAATGGGTCTCATGTGGCCTAGGTACTGTGGGCCTACACTCACTCTCCCTACTCTATAGATATAGATACAGAACAATGAGCGATGTTATTGGTGGGCTCAACAAGAATGAAGTCAATAATATTTACCTTGTAACTGTTGTTGACAGCTGACAGTTCTTTCTAGAAATTACTATCCGACAGTGGAATATTCAATAGTCTGTGGGACATACTATTTGGAAGATGGATTTCTTTAAAAGTGATCAGTTTTGAAAGAGTCGAATAAGTTGGTTTTTTGGAGCTTCTATGGCCTAGCGCACACGGGCGACACGTGTGCGACGTGTGCGCCCGTGTGCGCACACGGGCAACTATTTCATCCGCCAATGTGTACAACATAGATGGGAAAGGAAGGCGATCAAGAATCGCGTCGATTTTAAAATCTGTGGCATGTCACAGATTTGTAGGCGAGGCGATAGTCAGCCGACTATGTGTAGCATACAGGTTGTGAACTTTCTGGCGCACACAGTTGATTGAATACTCGGCCAGTTACTAGTTAATCTTATCTGGCATCAGTTGCATTATTTTGTGATTTGTTGTATTTTGAACTGGTCTTTTGGTTTGCATCAAAATTATGGCTGATTCGACACAGAATTGTTCATTAATTGAACAGGGAGAATACCACAGTTGTATTTGTGATACACTGTTTGGAACCTTTGGTGCAGTAATGCATATTACTGCAGTTTTATCCCAACATCAAACCGTTGCTTTTAACACCTCGACACGTGTTTCAATCACCAAGTGATCATCTTCAAGAAAAAGAGTATAAACAGTTGTATAATTATATAGTGATAGAAATCTTTAAAAAAAATTGAGCAGAATTATTCCTTTTTTTCTTTGCTCGAAATAGCAAAGCACAAACACAAGTCAACTCGACAAAGTCCATTGTATTGTTAAAATACTCTGAGACTACATGTACAAGTTTTAACTTCATATAACTCTACAACATCCATTTCTCAACCAAAAACTTGACCAAGTGTGTGCTTAGACATAAATTCGAAACGATTTTCAATTTGCCGATATTTTATCGGCCTCTTTGCTTTTGAGGGGCGTTGCCAAATATTTAATGATAGAATTTAAAAGTAGTGCTGAGAACTTTTACGGCAGTGGGCCTTAGCAGACTTACGAAAGCTTTGAAGGAGTTTTAAGGGGGTTATCGCACCTTTATAGGCTATGAGGCATCCCGAGGGCTGTGATAAAACTGAAATTATTTCTTAGATTATAATGTTCTAGGAGTTCTATGATTTTGAGAACGCTTGATAATAGTTTTCATTGTCAACTACTTTACTTATAGTGTTTTTATTCATTTCCAGGTTATCGGATGTCGATTCCACCGCCTGTATTTTCTAGGCCTGCGCCACCCCCTCCCCCAGGTACGCCTCCTCTTCCTCCGCCAGTTCCAGAAAGGCCAAGCGACTTTCCCAGAATCAGTTGAATTTATTAATAAAAAAATCTATCATATCAAATTGTATATTCAAATAATATTATTGTGTAGTAATTTATATTTTATACCTACTTTGAAAATAAAATCAATTGTACATGATTTTTAATTTTCAGGTCTTGTGAAGAAACATAAGAGTGAAAAAAGATTTTCGGCACCACCAGTTCCATCGAATTCGAAATTAGTACCTACATTTTATGTTTTTTCGATTCCGTAGTTCTTTGTGGTAAGATAATTGGCAAAATAACAGCTTCAGCTACATGTTCGGGTTGCTTTGGAGTTCGCCCTTGCTGTCTTGTTTAGGGCTTATTTATGTTGTGACTGTCTTGAGTTTTTTCGTTGAAACTGACATTTAATACACCAACCTTAATTCGTGCTATGCACCCTTTCACTTCGAACTTGGCTATCAGTGGAACATGATGCAATCAAAGAAAGCTTTTATCAAAGCTCCTCATCACCCAGAATTTGGTGCTCATTTGAGGGGATGTGTAAAGCAGAACGTTATTCTTCTTGTGATAATAAGAGGAGCAAGAATGGGCCAATTCAGACTGGAAAACTCACCAACCTACATGAGATCAGGCAAAACATAAATTTCAGAGTGTGTGAGGGAACGAGCCTCTAACATGTTCTTGGATTCACATGCGACGGGAGCTGGAATATATTGTTTGTGCAGAAATCTTCATCTCAGTTACCCGCTTGGTCAGTACACATCTATCTTGCAGGCTAAATATACGCAGTTTTGCAGAGTGTGGAAACTTTATTTTAAGGCCTCAATAAAATGATAGACCAATATTTCCAAAGACAGTCAAGCTGCACTTGGGGCACTTACGAACCCAAAAGTGTCATCAAGACTGCTCTGGGAATGCCACAAAGAACTGAGGAAACTGGCTGACAAAAATAGATTGACTGTTCAATTGTTGCCTGGGCCCTCAGGCATCGTAAGTAATGGAAAAGCTGATGAGTGTGTCCTGAACCAGCTGTGGGGTACTAAAATCTGGTACGAAACCAGAGTGGCAAATGAGTTTATAAGGTACCTTTATAAAGGTGCCATCCGAGGTCTGAGAAGAGAACCAACCAATGACAGAGCTTCTCACTGGATACTGTCCATCAAGAGGACACCTCAAAAAAATGGGGCAGTATAACGGATACCTTAGCTGCAGACAATGCAACAACGAGGCAGAGACAGCTCGCCATATTTTATGCTAATCTGAGGCTTTGGATCACAAGATACAAACAACTTTTGGACGGCCTAAATTATGTCCAGAAGAATATAACATACGTCCAGGAAGAGATATGTACAGACTAGTACGAGGACAAAGATAGTTGGAATGGATGTCATGAAAAACAGGGAGGAAAACGTAATAGGTCTTCGAGGTTGCAGAGTTTTCCGGAGATTTGAAAGAAATGGGCAAATTACACAGCTCACATTGAAAAAAGTTAATAATTAATTCGATTTAGGTACTTCATAAGTAGATGGAGAAGAGGCTGGAAAGTGGCGCCTCATATAATATTCGGAAAAGTGAGTGAAGTCAAAATATCTCCTTTTCTTCCGTTTCTGGAGAGGTGCATACCGAGTAATAATCCAAATCCTTGCCTCTCATGCGAGACCTACAATTTTGTAGCTATACATGGTGTAACTGAATAAGTGTAAAACATTTAAGGAGGTTATTCCTCATCGGAAAAAAGATTGGATCTTTCATATAAAGAAACTTCATTGGAGCATCCCTTATTAAGATACAGATATCAAAGGGGGTACATAAAATTTGTATAACAAATTTTTTCACAAGCACTGAAAAAGTTACAATTTTTTTTCGATGAGGAATCACCTCCTTAAATGTTTTACACTTATTTTGTTACATCCTGTATAGGCCTGACAGATATCTGATGTAAAAACAATAAGTGACCTAGTGAATGCGCAAAAAGTACAAGTTGAAGACAGACATGTATGCAACGTCTTCATTTTGTAAGAGTCGTCGCAATTAACTTCCTATATATAAATAGCCGAAATTAATTTTACCTATTTGGTTGGGATGACCACTGACAGGCAAAGTTCATCAGTGC
>WOGQ01001479.1:0-14392 GCA_015342025.1 Leptinotarsa tumamoca | reverse complement strand
ATAGGGCGCTTTGTACTTTCAAAGCGATCAGTACGTTAGGTTAGGATCAAAGTCTATTTTCTCCTAATGTGAGCCACACAAGCGAACAGTATATACCATTAAATATACCTACCAACTAAGACCGGGAAGCATTATCTACTTTTCGTGTAACTTGAAAATGTCATAAAATCGCCCCCTCATCGCTCTGTATTGCATCCAATCCATTTTCCTTTGTTCGTATAGCATATGCGTGTCAGAAAAACAATTTCGTTTTTTGTGAAAGGAGTTTCTCCATCATCTCGATAACGATTCGTCCGACCAAATGGGACATCTGAAGAATCGAAAATTTATATTAGCTTGTAAGCCTTAATGGATGTAGCAGAAGGGCTCCGACTATCGTTTATATTGGCAGACTTAAGAAACGATTCCGTGACATACGGATATACAAGTGACGGACAGGATGAAATTGTGAAGGAAATATTCCAACCGGTCCAAAATGGTGACGTCGTGGTGTATCTTCAAAATTCTACTGGTTTGATACCTACTTTTATAAAAAAAAACATATTTTAGTTGTCGGTACCTCAGATAAACTTTATATGATGCAGTAAGTAGTATTTACTTTGTCTTTGCAATTTTTGTTGTACAAACTTTATGAAGAAAGTAATTTACAGAGTATCATTTTTGTACCAACATTAAAATTTAATAAAATGAACTATAAAAGTTTTCAATAATTTTTGTAGAATAATTCAAGCTGAGCTAATGTACTGCTTGGCTCAACTTGATTATTCAGCAATTCGAAATATTCTTCATCATTCAGTTTTCTTCCAAAAATAATAATCCTATCATATGGTTACTCAAAGTTCCTGCCCAAACATTTGGTTTTTGGGGATATAAGGTGTGAATTCAGCATATCATATTGATATTTGATTCACCCAAGTATCGGAAATGTTGGCGGATAACTTGACCGTTCAGATAAACAACTTGGCCTAGAACAAATAAGTGCCTTCATTATTGACTATCCCTGAACGGTCATGTTGTCTGTTTGTTATTGAATTTACCAGTTTTCATAAATGTATATAACAATTTCAATACATATTTATGACTTACATTTCTGCCTGGATGAATGTGGTTGCAAAGTACAAGTAGCATATTTTCCATGTTCGTACTAGAAACTCACTATTTCAATCCGTACTTGAAGTGTACGAATCTATTTTCAAATGAGGTATCACTAGACTATTATTTCCATTTGAAATGGGGGTTGTTTTTTATTACCAGGAGTTCTTGCCACACGGTGGTATAATAAGGAGTATTATCTTAATTTATGAACGTTTTGCGAGAAGCAATACGAAGAAAACGTCGTCATTGCTTGTTCGTAATTTTTTGGCCGAAAACAACACTGTAATCGTGCCTTAGCCACCGTATTCACCTGATTTGTCTCCCTGCGACTTTTTCCGGTTCTCAAAATTGAAGAGACCCATGAAAAGACGGTGTTTTGTGACGATTGAGCAAATAAAAACCAAATCGCTGAAGTAGCTCAAGGACATACCAAAAAGTGCATATCAGAAATGCTAGCAAAAGTGTATTATATCTGAGAGAGACTACTTTGAAGGGGACAAAATAGAAATTGATGAACAAATAAATATATTTTGGGAAAAATTAAAATTCACCTTATTTTTACAATATGCTCTGAGTACAGCTTAAGCACACCGTCTATTGAATTTTCATCTATGATAATGTCTACCTCAATTGTAGAGGAAAATTAGGTATAAAAACCACAGTTACCTGCGGCCGTGAAAGTTCACGTTATTTGACCTGAACTGACATTTTTCATTACACCAGCCAAAACAGTAGTTTTTGTACTTTCTTGAGTGAGAAATTCTTTCATCCAATAAGATTTTTTTTGTTCCGAATAATTTTGGGCTGTCGACGTTATCGTTGGAATAGAAGGTCGTTTCTTAGCTTCAACAAATATAAACCTTGAACCAAAAAAGCGGATATTATTTTCCGAAAAAAATAATCTGGAAATAATATCTGTGAGCAATTCCTTGAGTAGATCAATTTTCAAACTAGTGCATATAAAAGCTAGAATAAAAAAACAAGTTTTATTGTTATTATCAATACGTTATATACTTGAATATAAATTGAGAAGCACTTCTACCGTTAAAATATATGTGAACAATTTTTTGTACATTCACAATATACGCTACATAAGTGACTTTTCCTTCAAAAAAGTAGTGAAACTTGAAAGAATACTCATTTGAGACAACTCTGAGAGTGTGCGGTAAATAATTTTCATCCGATATAATGCAGTATATCAAAAGAATCATTACACTCTGTGAAGTTTACGTGCTTGATATACGGCTTTCATGTTCAGATAAAACAGATTGTGAACATACATTACTTTGGCACGCAGCACCGTCAAAGAAATGCATTTTCCAGTAGTTTAAATTTCAGTTTGGCTCCACTCGAAATAAATCGAATTTTCCATGATTGGACAGTAGGATTGAAACTTCATAGTTGCATGTTTTTTAATCTGTTTTTAAAACACCGTAATATTTTGTAAAATTTTTAAAATAATCCAATCTCAATGCGACTTCGAAAGATAGATATTTGAAGTTCCAAGATGTGAACATATAATAATTGTCTGTAATTTTCTAAGATTCCCAACTTGAACAGAATCTCCAGAATCAAATTGAAATTCCTATGAACTGACAAAATGCATCAAATTCAAAAACATTCAATGTAGAAAAATGAAACAAATGTAGGAAGTCTCTATATTTTTAGTTTTGTCATAAATATGTTATAATCGAATTAAACACAATTGAATTATGAATATTAGTTTGTTTGAAGGTGGTTGACAATGTTTCTTGGTGTATTTCATCAGTTCAGACTTCCATTGTCTAATATAATATAAATTGATTTGAAATCCCTGAAAAAAAAATCACCTGAAGACGATTGTGATTACTAACAATCGAAACGTCATGACGTAACTTGTTTGGAATCTTTTAATTTTCTTCATATTTTGTTAATATTTTTTAATTTTCGCTTTTATATTTATATTTCAATTTTTTTTTGTTGTTGCTTGTATGTAATTTTTTTGTAATTTCAGTTTTTTGTTCAATACAATTATTATTTTCAGTAAATCTCTTTAATTTCTTTTCAGAGATTTCAAAATCAATTTATATTATATTAGACAATGGAAGTCCAAACTGATGAATATTAGTCTTTCAGATCGCCTCTAAGAAGAATATATGTATTTTCACTTATACAACGTTTATTAAAAGGCTCTATACTTTTTTGCAATATATAAATTTTCGTCAACATTCTTCGGAATATTCTCTCACCGCTTGGAAGGATTTCAATCGGCTTCAGCGCATAATCTGTTCTCGACTCTTCCGTCAGTGTACATTATTTTGAATTCCTACATGGTGAATCATCCCCGATGAATACAATCTTGGTCCAGTTAATACATTGGTGGATCGTTCACCCTCCATGTTTTCAACATTGCTAAGAGCGTAACAATATTTCTCTTTTTTATTGAGCTTTCAAACGGTCAATAAACTATTTCAATTCTCATTTTCAGCTAAAAATGGAGCAAAGCGTGGGCAAACCCTCCCGGGTAATCCATATCAGAAACATTCCGACCGACGTTTCGGAAGCGGAAATCATCCACCTCGGTTTGCCTTTCGGCAGAGTGACGAACGTCTTGGTGTTGAAAGGAAAAAATCAAGCCTTCCTCGAAATGGGCGACGAACAATCTGCCACCACGATGGTCAACTATTTTTCCACATGCATAGCCCAATTGAGGGGACGGGCAGTGTACGTTCAATATTCCAATCACAAAGAACTCAAAACGGACCAGACGCATTCGAATGCGGTGAGTGTTATTCTTTCCAAAAGGATTTTTATATTCACGCAATTGTCGAAGGTTTGCACTCTATCCTGCTTTTAATTCTTTTTTTTTGCTCAAAAGTTTTTTTACCGGACATTGTACTAGAATAATGAATATAATATACTTTTATATATAGAGTGAGCGAATAAAAACGAAGAGACAGTTCACTCTTTATCGCATACAAATTTTGCTTTTTATAGTTCGCCAACCATCATTCTGCCCTAACTATTCACAGTCAATCCTATATCATTTTGTTCAGTTCTACAGAAACTCACAAGGGTCCACTCTGCACCGAAAAGAGATGAAGACAAGATTTTTCAATACAAGCGTTTTAGTATTGAAGAGAAGAAAATCCGGGCTAGTAGGCCGTGATCGAAATGGACCGAAAGTTACAAATGTTTCTTCTGCTGCTGTGACAGACATCATCAGTGGTATATGCGTTGACTGCGGGGAAGAAGGTTATACCTCGAAGTCGTGGCATCGACTGACTGGCGAGTGGCTTACGTGTTCACTCGTATTTATAATTCCAGATATTGGTAGGGTGATGGTGGGGATGATGGTAGGGGTTGTGTCCTTTGGAATGATCACTCCTCATTGTTGAGTCTTTCTGAGTGTTTCCGTTACTCGATTGTTCTATTTGGTCCACGTACGTTGCTGAAAGGATGTCGATCGAAATTGTATTCTGATCAATTTCGGGATTTCTTGAGTACTGGATACCACGTTCCATTGACCCGCATACCTCATGCACCTGCCACCGAATATCCTGGTGTTGACTGTGCATTTAGTAGTTCCAAAGTAAAGTAGGCCACAAAAACAGGCTCACTTTTGTCCTTGGCCGATCTATAGTGAATGATCCTTATGATGTGATGTTTAAACAGTTTTCCAATGAGGACCGTGACTTTGTTCCTGTAAGGGAAAGACTGTACCATCCACTGGTGGCTGAATCGTGATCGAAGTATTTCTTGTTATAGGATGTAGAGCAGCATTAATTTCTTGCAGTGTAAACCCATTGATCTGTAGAACTTGGTCTAGATGACGATATTTTTCTTCAAAAAATTTGGCACACAAATCCTGGTGATAACAAGGGCATCGTAGCAAGTTTTTGCACTGGATGGTGGTTTGCGTGTTCGTTAATATACCCATCATTATAAGTAGATTTGCGATAAACAGTATGACCTAGTTTTTCGTCAGTTTTCTGTAGGCCAGCATACCCAAAAATGGTATATTTCCTTCGTTTTCCCTTTCCATAGTAAACTGGACTCGAAGATGACTGGAGTTGATGTGGCGTAGACTGTTGAAATGCATATTGCCCGTAAATTCAAATAACAAAGGTGACATCAATATAGTAAAACCACTACTTCCATGTAGAAATTTGTAACGGCAGGGCTGAAAGGACTTCCCCTAACGACTCCATTCATTTGTTTACAGAAACTACATTGGAAATATTTATGTCGAAAATAGCTGCGAGCCCTGAAAAATTAGTTGGATCTGCTCCAACGTCTCCTTGACTGGTTACGAGTTTTCTCGAATAGACCAAGAATTGTTCCCTATTCACATATCTTTAAGCAATCGATCGTATCACTTTCAGTTCTGCCTTAGTCAATCGAAACGGTTAGTACCAGCCCGGATTTTTTTCTCTTTAATCGTGACTCCGGTGGTAAAAGCATTTCACTTTCTACCCTCCATTTTCCATGGATTGGATAGAGTAGGAAAATAATCTTGCCGCGAGTCTAGGCTCTGATGTTCTATGACTTGTAACCTCGAATAAGATACTGTATCTTGTTTATATGTTCAAGAAAATCATAACGACCACTAAGACTTCAAATTTATGGAGGAGAGAATGAGCGTATATTCTCATACGAGTATCTGAAGAGAAGGGTATTTCGAACAGCTCCTTAGAAATGGATGGTACTTGGTTATCCATCTTGAAGAAAAATATGGATAGTGGCGAAATAGCAACAAACTGATATCAAGGAACACCTTTTACTACATCGAATGTTTCAGAAGTCAATCAATAACATTGACATTTCACATTTCAAAAATCCTTTTCATATTTTTCAGATTGTGAAAGGTAAAAATACCCTGAGAATGTCGATAAAAAATAATCAAATTGTATCATTCAAAATAAAAAAGCTTCCATTCATCCTGGAGACCTTCAAAGATGGTAATTTACTTTTCGCTACCTCCACTTGAATCCACTCACCCTTTTTCCGGAGTCAATTTTCCACATAATATTATTATTGCCTTAAGTAATGATGTATGCTCTTCTGTCCCATCTCATTTAGCCTACTAGAGCGATCAATTACTCGAATCTGACTTCAAAGTTCCTTTATGTCTGGATCTTGCAGAGCGGCGGTGAACTGAAAAATCGGGTCGGAAAATTTAATGATGCGTTTAAATTTTCTTTTCGGCTTCTCGGAGTTGGTTTAAGGACTCTATTCTCGTGTCGTTGCTCGGGATTTATTGGCAATGTGGGATTCCAGAATTAGGAGTAACAGAATGTACTAATTTAGCGAATTGAAAACTTTCCGATTGGGGTGAAAAACTCGGTTTCCACATTATCTTCGACAATTTTAGGATTGGGTCTTAGGTGTGTGGCTTTAGTTTCATTTTGATGATTGTTGCTAGAATGAATGAATGTGTTTTATAAATGTGAAAATCAACAAGTTTGGTCAGATTTATTCCTCTCGAAAAAAAAAGAATTAACCACGAGCACATTTTTGTCACAGAGATTTATTTTTTATCAAATTGCTTTTTTCCGATACCTCCAAAATACTTTTCATGTTTTGTCGCCATTTTGGTGAGTGATAACTGAATATGAAACATTTGTGTCACTTCAAGGTTCCAATTAAATGGTTTAGGTGAGAAGGCGAGTTCATCAAAAAATGTTCTATATGAAAGTTTCATATCAATGCATTGGCTTTAACAAATTGTTTGCCAATGTACAGGATAACGAGTAGAAGTGTTGACTATCAAAATTAGGTTTTTTAAATAAAATGTCATATATTGCAATCCATCAGAAGAGTATTTTCGAAAATAGGTATGGGTATAAGTAATATGTAGAGTATATACCTAATAGTTCAACAGTTACGCCAAAAATATGTCAAAAAATCGATATATTCAATCGTCCTATTCACGATGGTAGAAATCAGTTGAAGAGTATAACCTTTAATGGGAATATTTCAAAAATTTTGGGGAAAGAAAGTTTTTGGCTTTCTACTACTCCATCTTGATACAAAAAAACATTGGGAATCTTCCAATAACTTTCTTTCACAAAAATTAGTCACTCCTAAAAATATAACCCTTTCAATTCACTTCAAAAATGTTTTATCACCGCATTGAAACTAAAAAATGTTTTTTTTTAATTGAACACCTGAAATATGTTTACACATGTGAACTCCTCTTGAAAAGCAGTTGTCGAAAATATGGACATTTAACAGAATATTATAAGCGACTAGTTGATTATAACAGAAATACAGTAAAAAATATGTTATTTTTAACATTGCAAAAAATATAATCAAAATTTGTGGTTGATATAAATTCCAATCAAATTATTATATCTTTAGATGGTCATTGGAAATTTTGAAAGAAGTGATGTTAGTAATGACATTTTGATAATGCAACTAGTCTGAACCCAAAAACAATTAAATTATTAAATGTGGAAAAATAATCTACATAGAAACTCACTAGTTTTATTCAGTATCAATGCTGAAACATTTAATTACTCTGCTATAAAATTATAAGGTGATGAGGAAAAACAATATCTCTGTCGAATTAATCTTTCACACTGAAAAAACTTCATCATTCAAAACCTTTTTCTAAAAACAGAAATCTGTGTTGATAATATTGGAAAATTGTTTTTATGTGTTATTTACGGTAGAACTCACGAATGTATTCACACAGACAATCCAATATTTTTAGAAAAGCACTTCGAAAGGAAATCATATGTAAAATGAGACAGGTTGTTTAATTTGAAAAACAATAAGAAATTGTTTTTAATTCACCTAGAACGAATATTTTACTTATTTTAAAAAAACTACATCACCAAAAATTCTCTCAAATAGGGAATACATCAAAGACATAATCTTTGACATAACTTTTTACCATTTAATTCTTTATTCTTCGAAGTACTTTTCCGAATATAGAAAACAATACGAGTATATGTTATTTAATTTGCAAAGTTTGTACTCATTACCTTGTATATTGGTGAATAATTCAGAAGATCCTAATGCATTGATAACTTGACGTTTTTTATTCCAACTTCTAATGGATTATCAATGTGACACAAACAGACTGTATATTAGTGAGAAATCTCAGTCTATTATTCCAATGATTTATTATTTCCTTTTCCCCTTTTTTCAAAAAAGTATTACTGTATTTCTTATACAGATATTTTTTTCTAATAAGCCTTTCAACACCTATTCAATCCAAATAATTGAAAGTATTCCAAGTAGAAAAACACAAAGTTATTAATTGCTACTTCATATCTCGTTACATATAAGGTACTTTTTTTAATTTCTTGAATATACTCCTACAGTGTGCAAGACTTCAAATAGTCAACGGAACCCCTCTTTTGAAATTACAAATGGAAAAGTTCATTCTAAGTCGCCAAATCTTATATTATATGAAAAAACAATAAACAACCCCACATGATCTAAGAAGCAGAAATCTCTTCCCTCTTAAATCATTATTGATTCTAGCACTAATCAACCAATTCAGTTCATACACCTTTCCATTGCCTTCAATTTGTTATACTCGCTTCTTTATCAGTTTTCTTCTTCGTTTTGATTTTTTCATCCATTTGCCTTGTGTATTCAAATCAAATTTAGTTTCCCTAATATCGATTTTTCGATTATATTTTGACCCTCTTACAGAGTTGATAATAGTTTTGTTTTGTTTTAATTATCCTACTTTCACTCCTATAATCACCATAGTATATAGTAATATCGAATTCTGGAAATGGAGGGACTGGAAATTCATGGTTGAACTCATGTCCTTCTATGATTGAATGAGTGGCATATGTGGAAACTATTTCTGTGGTCCTTTATTCGGGCTATAAATGTTCTTCCAGTGTGACCCAGATGATAATTTATGCACTCCCGATTTAAAAAAAAATCAACAAAAACTCAGGCATGTACATTAAGAATAACAAAGATGAAAGGTCAGTTTCGGAAAAATCGAGAGATTATAAATTATCATTTGGTTCACGTATGATGTTTTATATAGGTCACACTGGAAGAACGTTCAAAGCCCGCATGAAGGAACACAGAAATAGTTTCCAGAATGGAAAAATAAATTTCACATATGCCACTCATTTAGCCACAGAAGGACATGAGTTCAACCATGAATTTCCAGCCCCTCCATTTCCAGAAGAAAGGTTTAAAACTTAACCTGTTGGAGAGTATAGAAATGAACAAATTCAAAAACTCTCAATATCTTACGAACGATCAAAATGAACTGAATAATTCGTCGTTATTGAATGTGTTTATTTGCAGATAAGAAAAGTCAAGTATACTTACAGTACTTTCGAAAATTTAATTTATTCATATAGTTAATGAATTTATACCTGGCCTTTCCAGGTAGACTCATTCATTAGAAAGTAGGCATACAAGTAGGTAATACGTTAGAATATAAAGTAGTTATAATTTAGAAGCAATATCATTTTACACTTGAACTAACTATTGTATAGCGAAACACGTGTCGCGGTTTTTGTGAAACCTTTTATAGTGACAATCATACAATAAACTGTAATAATGAGTTTTGAAAGTGATTATTACTTCAATTATAAATTCAGTTATGAAAATTATCATGGTTGAAGTTTTTTACTTCAAAGGTTTCTGACACTATCCAATTCTTTTACGCCAACTTCTGATTCGTTATCGTATTTTTTTCAGAATTTTGCCACCTCCATTTTTTCACTTTCTTTTATTTATATTGTTCGTAATTTGGATATATGCATATCATAACACGAATGTGGGTTTTTTAATTTTAGCACATGGGTACGAGTGAAAACCTTGCCCTAATGAAATAATAATGCAAGCGACCTATTTTCACAACTTTTTTTTGTATATAAAGTTGAACTTAAACAATAGTGCAAGAATTGTCCTGCAAAGTGTACTTGAAGAGTTTCTCTATGTTATGATTTGAAGGATTCTCACTCATCTCATCTCTTTCATTCATTGTCAGCGGTGGAAACAAACTATCCGACTTTGTTATATTCAATGTTTTTGCAGCGATACATCCAATATTCACTGTTCGTTATTTGCTATTGAATTCATTAAAACCCTATCGAAATAAATTCATTTGGGATCGATTGGAAATTATTAGTTTATTATGAACTCATAAAAAGTTTTCGTATAATGAATTCCAACTGTGCCTAATGAATTTACAATGGAATGCTGCGTTGGAACTTGTGTTTGTTCGGAAATATCACCAAATGCAACGGGATGTAAATGCTGTAATAATGAATGCTGCATGAAATGGTTCAAAAGGGATTTTTGTAGGTTTTGATTTCGGGGTTATAGCGTCCGGAGTAACGGATTATTATTGATATATCACGTTGGCAAAAATAGTCGTTTTGGGGGTATAATGGTAGTCGTTTTTTGATTTATTCGTATGAGATGTATCATGAAATCAATGAAAACCAAAATAACAGGAAGCCGGTAGAAAAAAATGTGCTGTATTGTATCTCAATATTTCGATAGATTGGCATTCTACTATTATTTTTGCCTGAAATCTCGCTTTTTCAACTTGGAATGCCAATTTTGAACTAGTAATTCTTACTTTAGCGTCACAATTACAAGCCGACTCAACCTAACTTGATATAAACTCACATGACCTAATTACAACTAGCACACCTTACCCGATCATTACATAACCTCACATAACCTAACGCATAATAACTTAGTCTAACATAACATATCCTTATCTTACATAACTGGAAGCTAACTGACCAATTTATGTTCTGGAATTCAGGTCGGAATCCTAATTTTGAAATTGGAATTGAAAAAAACACTTGTTCAAATAGGATTGTAAACTCCAAGGGGTTGGCTTAATATTTTCAGGTACAGTATGTCTGTTTTAATTAAAGTCAAATTTTATTTAGGTAACCAACTCCATTGTGAATAGTAGAAAGATTCGTAATGACAGTTTGTACAGAACTCACCATTAGGGTATAAATCATTAACTAGGTTTTTATACATCGGTAGTCCCAAAAATGTATCCTCATAGTGGCTAATTTCCTACAAAATTAGAATGTAAAATCTGTAAATTAACAGTCACCTATCCATAGAAAAATTGCAGGAAAGAAAATTTTCTTTCTGTCTCTTTAACAGACCGATAGATATATATTCATAAACTTTAGATATTTATTTTAAAAAATCTGTTTTTCGAAGAGAAATCAGAAGAACAAATTGGGTAAATTTTCATTCCGTAACGAAAAAACTGCCATTTTTGAAACATAAACTCAGCCAAATAGTCTTGTCAACGGATATTTTATTGTAAACGATTAAATAAAATTTCTTGGCATTATTTTTACAGTTACTTTTGAACTGTTCAATATATACCAAAATAACCCCTACATATTTTAAAGATACTTTTCTGTTGAAATTCCGATATAGAATTTATCTATGCCATCTTATTTCAAAAATCAAACTTTCATAGAATCC
Source organism: Leptinotarsa tumamoca (assembly GCA_015342025.1). Taxonomy (NCBI): domain Eukaryota; kingdom Metazoa; phylum Arthropoda; class Insecta; order Coleoptera; family Chrysomelidae; genus Leptinotarsa; species Leptinotarsa tumamoca. Next base: position 2,854 of record WOGQ01001479.1, on the reverse strand, counting down.
GATTCTAATGAAATGCAATATCAGATTTTTATATACCAAACATTTTTTGATAACTTCTTTGCAATTCCAGATTCTAAAATTAATTAATATTATTCTATAATGCTAACTTGGATTGCAAAGTATCCATAGGGAATAGTTTTTTAATAGTCAATACAAAGGAAAACAATTTTTTTCAGATTTCCCTAATATGATTTTCATACTATCTATCAATTTATCACGTCTTAATTATATAATTATAACACAGAGAGATGAGAAGCTCCAAGAATTTCCTTTGATGTTTGATTTTCCGCCTTGATTTGTAACCTCAAAACATTTCATTTGGTTGAAAATCTTGTTACCAGTTTGATAAACGGTGATAACGCTAATAGATTCATAACGAGTATTTTCTTTAAGCCGTTAAAATGATTTCCTGCACATTATTTTCCCCGCTCGTGTTCATTTATATTTGAAATATACTAATGGATTTGGTACTTTCGGTTACGAATAATTTGGGAATATATCCGACCGAAACCACATGACGATATTAATTAACAAACCGGATAACAATAATCGCCAATAAAAACCTAATTTGTGTTTAAATATCACACGGAACCGCATTATTAGTCGATTTAATTGATGTGGTTTCTGCATTTGAGTAGCTCTGATGGGGAAACGTATTAAAAATTCAGCGAGGTTGAGATAAAAGAACTTAACAATATGATGATTAATATCTCACTTGTGGCGTCATTCAATTATTTATGAGGTAAAAATTTTAAATTGGGAAATGATTTTTAGTTCATCGAAGCCGATATTTTCAATAGAGAAACACTTGAATACCTATACAGGGTTAACCGGAAATGGACTCAAGTCAAGAATTTCGAATCGAGCTCAGTATATCTTTTTTGACCATTTGATGGGATATGAAATTTCTTTTTCAACACATGTGGCCATTTCCATTTAAAATGGCGGCGTAGGAGCCATTTTCTATACCTAAATTCAATATGATGGTACTATGACATCATCTATAGAAATATTGTCAAACAACTCGACGTAGGGAGAAACAAATAAAATTTACTCAGTTTTTGAATAAAAATTCGAAAATGTACATTTTTCACTAATTCAGGTTTTTTCCCATTTTTGTTTATGCCATATTTTACTTCATCTGGAAAATCTTAATAGAAAGTGATATTTTTTTAACTTTGACATCGAAGTGTACCCCTTTTTACTAGAAATAAATGCTGAAGATGCTGTTCATTTTTCTTTGCCAGTGGAAAAGTGAAAGTGTCAAAACTGTTCTATATCATTTTGAGTTGATGACTGCTTACTCACTTTTTCACGGCACACAGAATTTGTAGTTGATATCGATTGCAGTTGTTTCAGTTGATTTAGTAGAATACACGTGTTAAACCGGTTCCTTTTAAATGAATGATTTCATTATCAATATTAATCAAGGCTCTTGGTAAACATTTAGCTTATAATAATACATAATCGAACTAAATTATTGATTTTTATTATTAATTTTGGCGAAGGAGCAAGTTATGTTGGTTGCTAGCTAGTTCATTCGCCATAATATGTAATTTGTCTCGGATAATCATTGGGTCGTACCATAGCCAATTGGATAATATAGTTTGTTATTCAAATCATAGTTAGAACGTGTCACGTGTCATCTGTGACGGCATATGAGCGTTGTGGGAAACCTGAAAATAATTAATTAACGTTCCGGAAAATAATAAGAAAAGTGGCTTCATGTGACTTGCAGATCATTTTAATCTAAATGATGATGGTAATGATAATGGCAATCAATAATTTGTTTACTTTTGATGTTTACTTTATGTTTCTGCTTTTCAGAGATGAAAATTAAAATTCTCAAGTTGCAATCAATGTGTGTTAGGTAGGTATCATAAATTTGTACTTATCATCGATATCAAAATTATTCGAATAAGTACAGTTGTATTCTACTTACATAGTAGTCCTCACAAATCTAAATTCAGCATATCAGAAGTTATTCTTTTTCGCGAAGAAATTGAATACCGTGAAACAATAATCTCTCGGCAAATTTGGCCTTTTTACTTCAATGAATCCATTTTCCATCATGGGAAAACTAATAAAGTAATAAAAATGAACATAAAGAAAATTATTATGTGTGTATGAGTGATCGATGCAATATGTATGTGTTTACGGGGGAAAAGGTCAATGTGGAGTAGAGAAAATCAAAGATGCCAAAAAGATGGTATGCCAAAGGGGCACTAAGCCATATCTTCACTAATAAAAGTCAGATCGTCACGTGTAGCACATCAAATGAAAGGGAAATTAATGAAGAGTTTATCGATAAAGAAACAACAAATATGACGAAATGTGTTAGGACACTAAGCCGTATCTTCGCTAATAAAAGTCGGATCGTCACGTGCAGCACATCAAATGAAAGAGGTTGAGATATTGAATATATTGACAAAGAAAAATCAAAGATGACGCAACATGTCAGAAGGCCACTGAGCCGCATCTTCGTTAACAATAATCTGATCGTCACGTGCAGCACATCAAAAAAAGGGGAGGGATGCAGAATTTATTGACAAAGAAAAAAACAAAGATGATGACTGAAGGGCACTAAGCCGTATATTTTAATAATAAAAGTTGGATCACAACTTGTAACATATCAAATGAAAAAGAAGGTAATGCTGAATTTATCGACAAAAAAAAAACAAAGATGGCACAACATGCCAGAAGGGCACTAAGTTGTATTTTCGTTAGTAATAGTCACATCACGTGATGCACATCGAATGAAAGGAAAAAGGTATGTTGAATTTATTGACCAAGAAAATAAATCAAATATGGTATGCAACACCAACACGTTGATATGAAAAATGTTTACTATCAT
>WOGQ01001478.1:0-14396 GCA_015342025.1 Leptinotarsa tumamoca | reverse complement strand
TCTTTGAATTTTCATTTGAACCAGTGTATGTATCATCCGGACGTGTGTTCTACCACTCCGGAGTTTCCGGTTTTTCCCCATTTGAATATTTCCTTGTTTCATCAATATTATCATGACATTCCCAAGGTTTCTGGTAGACCCAATTCTTGAAGTTACTGTTTACGTTTGACATTTTGATCTGTGTGAGAACGCTGCGGATTATGTGAAGGGACCTGAAGAAGAATTTAACGTACAATTTATAGAAACGATTCGTCCGATTTCTCCCGATAGAAGAGACAATACTGGTTGTCACAGCTTCTATTTTTTGTTAGTCCTCTGCAGTCATTTGATTAATATTTGTTCTACCAGCTTCTTGGTGCATCAATTCTACCGAAGATTCCTCGCTTGCAGAATTACTGAAACTGATGAAAGGAATGTACAAGCACAACAAGCACAATGAAAACTGGGGATGAACATTTCATTGGATGTGAATCAACTCAGTAAAGTCAGATTACAAGAACACTAATCTTTGAAAACATTATTTTCCGAGCAAATACTTGCTTGATGTTGAAATTTTCACCAGATGTATAGCGGAGATTAGTCCACCTCCAAAATATGTAATCTCAAATAATATAGTTTCAACACTACGATATCAATAATTTTGATTGAAAACGGTATATTTTCAAGAGAGATTGATTTTTGGGAAGAAAGGTTTTGTCTTTCTACTTCTCCATCTTCATATAAAAAATGTGGGAAACTTCCATAACAGAAAAGAAAACGATTATTTGAAAAAAATTGTTTATAAAGATGTAGATCATGAAAATACGTTACTTTCAGACACAAACTGGAATGCCCTCTCAAAACAACTATTTCCATATAAATATTGAATTACACAAAAGAAAATGTACTTTCGAAACAAATACTTTCATATGAAATCTTGAATAAGATATTTTTCACAGGATTGCTACATATTGCTGCATGTACTCTATATTGAAAAGTACTACATGTTAACATAGCTACTTTTCCAAAGGTTTCGCATTTCTTAAAAGGTTAAAATGTTGGTTGTGAAGTAAAGAAATCAGAAGTCTTCAACAGCGAGCAGATCAACAAATCCATTAGGGAAACAAATAATGACACATATCTAAAGCTGAAGGTACTTTTTTAGGATATAGAAGTATCAACTCGTCCTAGAATTTTGTCTACTGGTCCAAAAAAAACAGTATTTTCCAGCCTTGTTCAAACTTACTATTTCGATTCATGTTGAATGGTTAGGTTTATTCTGTTATCGACTCTATAATAAATGTAATAGTTTAAGTAAATGTAAAAACACATTTATGAATATGAATATGTGTATGTACGTATTTTGATGTGTGTGTATATAGTTATGTTCATATGTGCCTATATGGGTGAATAAAGATAAATTTCAAAATGAGAAATAATGTATGAGTATACAGGGTCCTGCAACAGTGGCGCGGTGTTCCATATCTCAATTTAGGAAACAGATAGGAATCTAAATTTATATAATATTACCTCACTGCACGAGCTCGACAAAATAAAAATATTGGCGGTCACATAGGGTGTTCACTTTTTCTGTGCGGATCCCAACTGTGTTTTTTTAAATGACAATCTTTATTTTTTATCGATTTTTCGGTTTCTACATAGAAAATAAAATACACTTTATGTATATCTTCACTTCGAAAATATTGACAATTTTCGAGATATCTAGCATGACAGGTTTTTTTACAATATTCGTCACTCAGAATATTTAAAATTATATAGTTGTGCCAAGTCCAATTGAATTTTTTTTGGTCAAATATTCTACAGTGGTAACTCTCTCAAACGTTATATGTGAAGTCGACCTGTGATATACAGGGTATGAAAACCGTTTGCCACATATTGTAAATAAAAATTTGCAGAATCTTCCTTATTTTGAATGGAACATCCTGTGTATTATTGATCCATTAGGATCGCCAACGAAACCTGTACAAATTTCATTGAGTATTCCCTATGGCTATGTTCAATAGTTTTTCCTAAATTAGCATTTTTTTTTTCGAAAAATGGTCGGACAACAAATACGATGTATACAGGAAGGAGGAAACAAGCACGTACAGGTATATTTCTGACAGTTCACATCACTATAGACAGCACAAACGTGCTGGGCTGAATATTCTAGTCCATCGTCTTTTGACTTTTCCTCTAACACACGAGAGGTTCCCAAAAGAAAAACGGACAATACAGAAAATCTAAATAAATGAACTTTAAACGTCTAAGCCACTCTTGATATACCTATACAGTAGGTTGAATGGACTGACCCCTATCAGAAAACAACTACTCCCCTAGCTAATACCACGAAGGGCGTTTGATTATATCCGACAGGCGTCAGTGCAGATATTGGTATTAGCCAGGGGAGTAGTTGTTTTCTGATAGGCGTCAGTCCATTCAACATACTGTGTAGGTATATCGAGACTGGCTTGAACGTTTGACGTTCATTTCTTTAGATTTAATTTTATATTAAATTGAAATACCTAATTAAGAGGGCGGCAAAGTTGTCTTCCGCCCCGGGCAGCCGATATCCACGCTACGCCACTGCTTTGCAGATATTTTTTTGTTATTCCCACCTATCACCTTGCCATTTTTTTTTCTTACTGTGAGTTTTCACATGATTAATTAAGCAGGAATTGTATTTGGTCTCGAATGAACATATTGTACATTTGTATGATTCAAGTTGAGAAATACTTCTATGAGTCTTCACGTGATTTTTTAGAGAACCTTTCACTTTTGTTTTGAAATCGCACTCTGCACATTCAAACATCTGCGGATTTTCATCGTGAATACGCTTCATATGCGCTGTCAGGTTGCCGGGCAAGTTCGTCTTGTAAGTACATAAACTACACTGAATCTCTGATAACTTGTGACGTCTTATGTGTGATTGCAGATAGGTTTTCAATTTGAAAGACTTGTCACACAAGTGACACTTAAACTCTTCTGTTTTGGTTGAACTTAGGTGTTTCTGTTGGATATGTAATCTCAAGGATTGCTTGCGTATATTTTTGAATGAACAAAGGTTACACTGTAATAACTCTGGAGAATCGTTATGAATTATACTGTGCAATTTCAAACTGTGTTTATCTCTCGCTTTATATTCACATAAGTCACAATTGAATGTTTCCACTTCACTGATATCCTTATGAAGTGCCTCATGTCGAATAACTTTATCTTTGTAAATTGATTTATATTCGCAACTTCCGCAATAAAAAAGTGTACTCTTGGAACGGTCCAGGTGAACTCTTGAATGATTTTTCATGTACTGCTTGCTATATGTTTCATAAGAACACTTCTCGCACTTGATTTTCTCCAGTTCATTAGGATCTTTGTGTCTTAATATATGTCGGTCAAAATCTCCTTTAGTATTAGTTTTATAAGAGCAATCAGGACATTTCCATTTTTTAGTACGCCCGGCATCAGAATGATTCTTTTTAATATGTTGGCGAAATAAATACTTATGATTCGTTTCCATCGGGCATTCCTGACACTTGAACAGCTTCTCCTTTGATGGATCAATATGAACAATCATGTGCCTTTTTAATCGATATTTACATTTTGTCTTGAACGAACATTCTTCACATTTAAAGTTCAATAGATTAGGATGCTCGATTTCTTCTTTTGACTTTTGACTATTTTCTCTAACATCAGTTTTTCCACTTCTAGGCACCGGCTGAATGCTGAAAGAAAAACTTTTGAAAATCGTATGAAGTGTATTCTGGTACTCCACCTAGAGATTGGTTGTTAATGTTGTTATCAAAAATATAATATAACAATCACTCCTACCTGACATTGGGTAGCTCCCAATTTTCATTTAATTTCAAACTACTATCATTTGGAGACAATATGAATGTGAAAGACTCATCACACCCTTCAACGTTATTCCTTGGTCCACAAAAGCTCATCAATTTTTCTTCATTTGTTGAATAATCTTTCATGAAATTGATGAATTCCTTGAAATCATCATAGCATATTGCACAAATGATGGGATCGGCAGTAATATTAGACTTCTAAAAAAGTGTATACAAATGAAGTACATCATGGAATATTGACAATTAATGATTCATTTAATTGATAAACATTTTTATAGCAAAATGTATTTATAAATATTTTTTGCCCAACAGTAACATATACTCACCATTTCAGGAAGATATTCTTTGAAAAGTTCTTCCAAAGTTGTTTCTTCAATCGAAGTATTTCTTAATTCTACATAATTATCAGCTAATTCCAAACACAAGCGACATACTCTCAATTCCTTGTGGAGATGATCTGCTCCTCCTTTTACTGCAAAGTATATTTTTTGTAGGTCCAAAATTTCATTTGTCTCAGAATTCGTGTATGGAAATAAAACATCTTCTGTGTCAGTATATTTTGATTTGAACTTGAATGCATTTTCTAGGCGATCACGGCATTCATTACATAACATTGGTTCAGTGAAGCATATCAATTTCTGAAATGAAAAACATTGTCACTTTTTGTTCTCAGTTGAATGAAATTATATAAATTTATGAAGCTTGATGAGATAGTAATTATGGAAATCTGCAAGTCTGTGAAGAACTTGCAAGTGATGGAATCTTAACGATAGAATTATTTCTGATAGTTTTAAAAATATTTTAAATAGTCAAAACATTTCCCAAATATTGCAGCCACTGATTATGGAGATATTGGTGTATTTTTTTTGTAATTGAAAAAAAAACTGTCGAAAAGTCTCCTCATATGTATTGCTATATTATTGGGGTTTGAAAATATGTGAAACACTTCAACTATTTGTTACAGGTAACTTCTTAACTCACTTGAAAATTGCCACAAATAACTGTTATTCCCTTGAAATATTAAGATCAGACTTTGGGATATTCCGTATTAGGAAAATAAAACTTCTGAAACATTCACCTCTTCCAAAGCTCCTAAATTAACGGATCTGGCAAATGCTTGCCGGAAGACAACTACTTTCCCGGCTAATATTACGATGGACATTGAATTATATCCGACATTTTAACCAGTTCCTCATTAGAAAACTCCTGCAGATACTTCTCATTCATCCAGCAAGAGGAATCATTATCTTAATATATAATCATAAATTCATGATCAAAGGTACTTTGGTAAAAATCAGTGCAAATTGATGATTGATAATTCAAGTCTGGTAGTAGTACTTTTTTGGTGATCACTGTAATAATTTCCATATGATTGAATAAGGAACCTACTCCAAACCTCTTAAAAGTGCTGCGCTATAATCGAGAATAGTTAAAACTCATTAATACAGTTTATTGTATTATTTTCACTATAAAGGGTTTTACAGAAACCGTGATATGTGTTTCTCTATACAATAGCTTTCTCAAGGGTTAATAATCAAGAATATTTACCAAATTCAGAATTTCTACTATTTCACTGGTTATTCCTTCAAGCTTTTCACAAGATTCAGAAGGTTTTATCTTCAAACATATTCTGCATATTACATTGTTTGTTTCTGTATAATTCATAATTTCTGTAATTCAAATTTAAGCTTTTTTGTGAAGTTGAAAATAGTATTAAATTAAACCCAAACATATGTTATTCTGAAGTCAAAGGCCAAAATGTGTTTTCTGAAATTGTAACATATTTATGCAGGATAAACGAAATGATTCGTCATAACTTCGTGACGTCACTGATAATACGACCTGCCAGCACAGGCAGATGGGAATGTCAAAACTACTGTATCAAAACTGACAACTGTGAAAAGGAAAACTAAAACCACAGAATACAAAATAGCAAGAAATTAAAATTGAACAACAGACCAACCGTCTCACGGTAATTGGAGTTAGTTTGTTGGAACTTGGCTCCTGTGTTTAGGAGGGAGAAAATCTCAACCTCACTTTCTATAATAATCTTGAATTTCAATCTTCCTTTTGTAAATGATTACTTGGTGATTGAAACACGGGCCGAGGTGGTAAAAATAACGGTTTGGTGTTGAGATGGAACTCCATTAATATTCATTATTACACCAAAGGTTCTAAACATTGCATTTTCAGAACTGAAAATCATGAAAGGACTTCAATAACAAAAGTATCACTTCAATCTTCAACTTTACTTTACTCTTTGATCTTTAATAATCATAAACCATGTGCTCGTCGCTCAAGGAATATGTTCGTACGCTACTCCAATCAGTAACAAGTGACGTATGACTGTGATGTTATGTTATTTGTTTTATCATTCCATGTTTATAGACATTTCATGTCAATGTTTTATCCTTAGAACATGATGTTCTATGTTCTAAGGTTTTATCATTTTATTGCTCTAAGGTTTTAGTATTTTACCATTTACCTGGAGAAATTTAGTATATTATATAGTATATAGTAAATTGCACAATTGTGAGTAATTGAATTTTTTCTCTCCCATATGTTTATTATTTCAATATATGATTATATTAGAAGTTGAAGATAAAGGTAAGCATTACTTTTTTCATTTTTTTCCACAAAATGATCATGTTATAAAACATTTCAGTATCATCAAAATTTTCCACCACCTTGGGGTGGTTGAAACTGGTCTGCAGTGACTCAACAATGTATTTAGATCTTGATACATAAAGCTGCTCATTAAAAAACATCATGTCCTCTCATACTAGTGACGAAAAGACTTTTCCAATTCCTCGCTCTACTTACTTGGGTAACAATTCTCAAAATTCAAATGTGGGTTTTTCAAATTTGGAACCTACTGCTCAAGAATTTTACCCTGCAAGTGCAGGCTTCCATAATGGAGCCGTTAAAAAAAGACCACAGCAGCAGTTCTACAATAGAAACAGGATTAGGGAAAATGGAAGAGGACGAAATAGGTAAATAATATTAATATACCTTTTCAATGATGTGTAAAAATGTTATCAATATAGTTTTTTGATGTTATGATTCTAGTATTCTTTTTAATTGTAGTTCAGTTCATTCTGTTATTTTTTCTGTCTTGGAATCCTACAATAAAATTCCCTGCTAAAAATATCAATTCATTAGCACAATTTTCTCAAGGACTTACTCATCAAGATTTTCAGATTTTGAAACAAAAATACTAATTAATGAGTTTTATATTGTCTATTGAGCACCACACTGCCTCACACTCAGACATTTCTTTTTTCAGGTTTGGCACTGGTCGAACATTCAATGGTTTCAGAAATGATTACAGTGCTGGTCACATGAAGGGCAGAATATCCTACAACAATAGTAGTGAAAATTCAGAAGATATAAATAAGGAGGGACATTATTTACAATCAACTGAAGAAAAAATGTTTGTAAACAATCTAGACCAATACTCAACTAAACATGTGACTTCTGCTGATAATAAAAATCTGGGAGAGTCCAGTTTTTCACAAAATAAGTATGTGGATAGTCAAAACAAGTCTACTTCAGGCTCTTCCAGGTCATTCAGAGGATATGGGGGAAATTCAGAAAAGTCAAAAAGAAACTTCAACTCGAATAAGAATTTCGAGAGAAACTTCTATGAAAACACCCACCAGAATTACCACAGAAATCTTCAGTCTTCTGAAAAGTTTCAACAAAATTCTGAAAAGTTCTGTCAACCTCATGAAAAATCCTTCCAAAGTTATGATCAACCTCCTGAAAAATTCAGCCAAAATTATGATAGATATTCGCAACGAAATGTTGAGAAACCAAAATTCAATTATAGGGATAAAGGCAGAAGATACGGAAACGGTAACTTTTGTAGATATGATGGTAATAATGTTTTTTCTGACAATAAGAGAAATCAAAATATGCCAGACCATCAGACAGACTATAAATGGGGTGACAGTGAATTAAGAGATCATGTAAAGTTGAATCCATTTAAAATGGGTTTCAAACCTCATTTTGAAAATAGGGCTAATAATAAAACTGATGAAGGAGGATCTTCAAGTGATTGGAGAAAATCCAGAACTAATGATGAAAAAACTTCGAATGAAAAGTCCAATAAAAAACGTGAGTATTGTTTTCACTAGTTGTTGTCAAAAAATATGAAAAGGCAACATAATCTGTTTCATCTCGATTCTGCAAGCTCTATAATGGGCAACAAAAAAAGATTTAATCATGATTCTCATTCTGCTTTCAATAAATTGAATTATCACATGAAGAACTGAAAATATCGTAGAATTAAAAAAATTATTAAAAGAATTTATACTTCAGGAAAGAATCTAGGATAAATAAAATATATATATATATATTGTTTACTGATTTCACAGTTTAAATGTCCTAAATTTGTATGATAAGATTTGTGAATAGTCTTATACCAGAATAAGTCTGTCTGACTATTCATGCTATTATATAAAAATTATTTATATATGTGTATGTATATGTATGTGTTATTATTTAATTTTTTTTGTTTTATTTGTAATTTTGTAATAATGTTGATTGAATTAAATTGATTAAATTGAAAAAAAAAACATCTAGCATACTTTTTATGGGAGTACGATCAAATATATTCTTCATTGTGATTTCACTGTTAATTCAGTCAATTTTCTCAGTGAATTAAGTTATTTTGTTTTAAATAATTAGTTAGCATTTCTTTACATTAACCTCTTATTGAATTCCAGTTGACGCAGCATCTCAAAGAGTGAGATTGGTGGAAATGTTGTCTCGTCGTATTTTAGAATGCCTGGTTTGTTGCGAAAAAATTAAAAATAGTGACAAAGTTTGGTCGTGCATACTTTGCTATCACATTTTACACCTTCACTGTGTATCTGCTTGGGCGAAATCATCTAAAATAGAAAACAGTTGGAGATGTCCGGCATGTCAAAATGTCTGCTGTGAATTACCTGAACAATACAAATGTTACTGCGGTAAGATGTTAGAACCTAGATACGAAGCTGGTACTATACCGCATGGCTGTGGAGAAATGTGCCTGAGAAAAGGCCGTACATGTGAACATAAATGTACTATATTATGCCATCCAGGACCTTGCCCAGATTGCACAATAATGGTTGCAAAACCCTGTGGCTGTGGGGCAACAAAACCGATAGTAAAATGTAGTAATGATGTAGAAATTGTTTGCGACTCGCTTTGTAATAAAACATTAGAATGTGGTGCACATAGTTGCAAATCGAAATGTCATTCCGGACTATGCAGCCCTTGCGAAGAGACTATCATTCAAGAATGCTTTTGTGGCAAAGAGGGAAGGAAGGTGGCTTGCTGCGCAGAATATAAGGGTCAAACTCATTATAACTGTGGAGAAGTATGTGACAAATTGTTATCGTGTGGCAACCATAACTGTCAAAAAATATGTCATGACGGACCCTGCGATGTTTGCGTCCGAGATGTTGATGCTGTTCAAACTTGTCCTTGCGGGAAGACACGTCTGCTGAAGCCAAGAACATCTTGTTCTGATCCGATTCCATGTTGTGATAAGGTATGGTTACTAGATAATAATAATAATAATAATATTTATTCACCATTTGTGATACATAGCGTATATATGGTAGGTCAGTAATTATTTACAAAAAACAATACGTCACTTATGAATAAAATTATGGGATCAAAGCTTGAATAAAAATTAATTTTTGCATATACAAAGGTATAGGTACATATAGATATATAAAATGCTAATTAAAAAATGTCCATTTATTTTGAAAGTTCAACAGGGATAGACAGCATCAACAAATCTCAAAATAAAGTTAAACTTCACTAGTAAGTGAAATACTGAACAGGAAAATGAACACCAATAGTTTTACATTAGCGACCGTTGGTATTATTGAATATATTTTTGTTGTTCTTCAGAAGTATGCAGTACTAAAATATCTAGATATACGAGGGTGATATAAAAAGTTTTGACCTAACGAAAATACATGACATTTTTTCTTTTTTTTTTTTCAACATAACTCTACACACTTCTATGATCAATGCTCCCATCTCTGTAACCCGTCCAAATAGTATTAAGGGTTTTTCTCTGCAAAATAATTGTTCACGATGGTGATTGCCCCTTCATTAGACAAAGAGCTCTGTTATCCAAGCGCAATTTTTAGATGAGGGAACACAAAGGATCTGGTGAGTAAGGCGGATGGTCAAGCAATTAAAACCGTAGTTCGTGGATTTTCGCCATGGCAATAGCTGAGGTGTGACAGTGTATTATCTTTGTGAAACAGGATTTTCTTTTTCTGCAAATGTGGCCGTTTTTCCGTCTTTAGCTTCACAATTAATGATGCATAGTATGCTCCTGTAATGGTTTTTCCTTTTTGAAGATAATTTTCAATTTTTTTTTTATTAAGAATATAACAACAGAGTACAGTTCATCACAGTTGATACACTACAAATATAAAATAGGTTGTTATTCTCTCTAATCAGCAAAAATACTGGTCTCCGAATTCACAAACATTCAACATGACAAGTGAAACACGAAAACTAGAAAACTGAAATCAATATGATCGCAAATATATACCGAAATACCTTCAGCTCTTCTCTGCAGGAATCACAGACATTCGTATAAAACAATGTATTTCGTCCAACTTATTATGCAAACTTTGCATATTAGCATAGCAAATGCGAAGTTTATTTTTCAGTCTAAGAACTAGTTTTTTAGGTCATCTTCGTCATTAATTAGGTTAAATTCGCTACCTTCGTCTGTTAGAAAAATATTTCCATCCTTGACCTAGACAAACCTGAAATTGTGTTCCTTTCTGAACTTCCTGACCATTTTATATAGCTCCTGTTTTCTCTTTGTAAGGTATGGTCAATGTATATAGGTTCAATCGAAGGGTTATCGAAACTGATATCTTTGGTAGTGAACTTGCCGAAATTTCTCCTTACTCCCCATTTTTTTTCACGATCTTCATTAGGTTTTCTACACTTTCTGATTCCGGAACTCCCTTAATGATAATAATGTTGTTACTAAGTTCTTTCTGTTCCCTAACGTCAATTTCATGGTTTAGTTGTTTTCTCATTTTGTTTTGTAGTAATGTGACAAACACACACGTTCTTTTGACATGTTCATAACTTCTGCTATCTCTCTCTCTCTCAATTCGGTGGTCATTTAGCACCATTTGGTGAACTTTGGCGATGTTTTCGTCGGTAGTTGCAGTTTTTGGACGTCCCGAACGTTCATCTTCTCTCAAGCTTTTACGGCCACGGTTAAATTCAACTGCTTAACATGTGATACAGAGTCCCCATACACAGAGAACAACTTATCTTTGTTTGTGTAGGCGTATTGCCTTTCAAAAACAAATATTTAATGACATCTCAACACCCGATTTCGTCTATTTGAATTAAAACACTCCATCAACTCACTCAAACCACTGTTACATAACTGTGCGTCCAAAATGGCTGAAAATCTGGTGAGTAACAGATGAACAACGAAATTCACTAGCTTTTTTTTACGAGTGCTGCCATCTTCATGTTGAGGTCGGAAAGTTTTTAGAGCACCCTCGTTTATCTACAAACTTCAATAGAGGTAGAGTGGTTTGAATTATGTTGATATAAAAAATGGTTTTTATACAAAATAACTTGAAGGTAAAAATATTTCAGAAATAATTTTTTCTGTCTCAGTGAACATTTACACCTAAACTGGAAAACACTCTTTTTATTTGATCAATTCTATTCTCTATCTATGAGTAGATATCTGGATATATCATTAGATGAAAAGAAAATCTTGCATTTTACCTAAATTAAGAAAAACTCATTAAACTTTGCGTCATTTATTGTCATACCTTCTGAAAATAAATCTTTCTTGTGCTTCCTTTCAAAATAATCAATTATCTCGATTACGAATATCTATTTTAGATTTGTGGAAAACCTTTGAAATGTGGCCAGCCTAATAACCCTCACAGGTGTGAACAATATTGTCATGAAGGAGACTGCCCTCCTTGTCCATTGACTACCGTTGTCAGATGTCGTTGTGGCAACATGGACAAGGAATTGTCCTGTCTAAAACTGACTACCAAGGCTGATGATGCTAGATGTGAAAAAAAATGTATCAAGGTTAGTTATCTTTGCACTACTGTTGAATATGTTGGTGTGTTTCCTTCTAATTGTTGTTATCATTTTATATAGAAACGGTCTTGTGCTAAACACAAATGTAATCAACGCTGCTGTATAGAAATCGAACACATCTGCCCTCTTCCATGCAACCATCAACTGTCGTGTGGTCAGCACCGTTGTGAACGTACTTGCCATTCTGGAAGATGTCCTCCTTGCATGGAAACCAGTTTTGAAGAGCTCTACTGCGAATGTGGAAAAAGCGTTCTTTTCCCACCCATTCCCTGTGGTACCAAACCGCCCAGTTGCAGTGAACCATGTTCCAGACAGCGACCATGTGGTCATGAACCAAACCATTCTTGTCATACCGGTCCCTGTCCTCAGTGCACCGTCTTGTCCAAAAGGTGGTGCTACGGAAAACATGAACAACGGGCAGCAATTCCCTGTCATCAGCAGAATTTCAGTTGTGGTTTGCCATGTGGGAAAGAAATGCCCTGCGGCAGACACAAATGTAACAAACCATGTCACGACGGTCCTTGTCCGAGCCCTTGCAGACAACCTTGCACCGTTTTGAGAAGTTTATGTGGGCATCCCTGCGGCAGACCATGCCACGACCCTCCATGCCCAGAAAGCAGTTGTAAGCAAAATGTACCAATCACCTGTTTATGCGGGGTCCAAAAAAGCACAAGACCTTGCATAGAAGTAGCAGACGAATTCAAGAACTTGCAGATGGCACAGATCAAAGAAAAAATGGGTGTTTTATCCGTTAGTCACGCTGTTGATATATCGGACATTCTTTATGTTCCTATGAAACCTTCTGTGCTCAAAATGTAAGTATACAGAATTTCCTTCTATTGAGGACTC
The DNA here is from genome assembly GCA_015342025.1 of Leptinotarsa tumamoca. Lineage (NCBI taxonomy): Eukaryota > Metazoa > Arthropoda > Insecta > Coleoptera > Chrysomelidae > Leptinotarsa > Leptinotarsa tumamoca. The sequence goes on along the minus strand of WOGQ01001478.1, from coordinate 1,599 downwards.
CTAAAATGAATCGAAAATTTCGTAGACATTCATGGTACATTGAATTGAAATGAGTTGATTTATTAAAATTATTTGCATAATTTTTGCATATTTGCAATGAATTAATTCAATGAAAACAACTTTCGAGTATATAAATGAATAATTTACTTATATAAGGCAATCTAAAACCTGCTATCAATGTATGTTTCAGAAGTTATTGAAATTATTGTTATTTTATAAATGAATGTTCATTGTATTTTGTTGTACAATTTGGTTAACTGCTGCAAATTTTTCTCTGATCTGAGCAAATTTTTACTGAGTTTGTGAATAATATAGAATTATTTTGTTTCAAAATTACGAAATAAATTCATGAAAATGACAATAAGGAACATTGCTTGAAATTTGGTTCAAACTACCAACTCTGTGTTGGCATTTATTGTGACAAACAACATTCCTCTAGAAATTTCTGATCTATAACAATTTGTTTGTTTTTTTTCAAGTTTGGAATGTACAGAAGAATGTAAAGTTTTGGAGAGAAATCGTAGACTAGCAATAGGGTTGCAGATACGGAATCCAGACCTCAGCCAAAAGCTAACACCGAAGTACTCTGACTTCATGAGACTGTGGGCTAAAAAAGACCCTCATTTCTGTCAAAGAGTTCACGATAAACTAACTGAGCTTGTACAGTTGGCCAAGAACAGCAAACAAAAAAGTCGATCCTACTCCTTTGAGTCGATGAATAGAGACAAGCGTCATTTCGTTCATGACTATTGTGAACATTTTGGAGTGGAGAGTGCCGCATATGATGCAGAACCGAACAGGAATATAGTAGCCACCGCAATCAAGGATAAATCCTGGCTACCAAGCATGGGCCTCCTAGAAGTAATTCAAAGGGAAAATGGACAAAGGAAGGTGCCAGGACCAATGTCGGTGTCAAGTAAAGGTACCCCAAGTAAGCCTGAAACTGTGTCATTGAAGTTGCCTATCAGAGTACAAAGGGCTGGTACCCCTCCCAGTGAAGTTGATAGTTACAATCCACCTTTATAGAACCGTATATTTTTACATTTATATGCAAGTTTATCTGTTATTTTCATTTAATAAACAAATAAAGTTTCTTTTGGTTCAATTAATGTCTATTATTATTACTGTTAAGTATTGTGTCATATGATTGTTACACAAGTTCTCATTGTAATCATCGATTATCTTTGATATTTTTGATAGATAGATAATTTTTTTTAATCTCCATTAATCATTTACATGACATAAGTCCAATGGTAGTCATAACATCAAGTAATTGATAGAATTAAATGAAATGAATAAAAACACTTTTGTCTGAATACCACTGGAAAATTTTATTTATATGACCGGTTTTGGGTTTGATCCCATTATCAAGTATAAAACTGGAATCTGAATTTTGAAACATCGATTTTATAGAATTTTCAGGTATGCTGCAAGGACAGGTATTTGAGAGACAGAATGCCAACTTTAAATACCATCCTGAAAATTCTAGGGGTTGTTAAACTCATAAATCAAGTTGCTCGTTTAGGGGTATATGTTTCTGGTTTTTAATTGATTTGTTAATTTCCATGGCCTCCAACAGATTCATTTTTCTCCCTTTAT